>OY757925.1:2875661-3035661 GCA_963585895.1 Sepioteuthis lessoniana
AACCCAACCAAACCAAATCATATATATTTAATATCCATGTATAAAGAGGATTGGCATTAAATAACCTACAATGGTTGATATGCCATAAAACCCAACCAAACCAAATCATATATATTTGATGTATATGTATAAAGAGGATTTGCCATTAAATAATCTATAAGGGTTAATATGACATAAAACCCAACCATCAACCAACCTATCTATCTATGTTGCTCATGGTCTTCATGTGTTGTGCTTATATTTCTCGTTCCTGATTAAATATCCGTTCAGGATTAAAGTGATTCCGATTATCATCTTCCTCATTAGTAATAGTTTTAATCTACTTGAGCTTATGTAAATGAATATAAAACTTAACAATATCAGCTGCATCTTTCGGGTTATTGAAAAATTGGTAGTTTTGGTCATTTTACTGATGTATGTTTATCCCAACCATTCCAAAAAAGCAGGATATGACACAAAGTCAGTTTTCAGCGGCGTTTAACTGTTTTTAATTCAGAATTTTTCCTTTTCCAAAAGCGGTTATCATACCAAGACTAAAGAGACAAGTCTGCCCGACTATTTACCCATGGAGGTAAAGAGAATAGTTCAATGTACACATTTCCAATGGGTATTTGCGCAACGTGAAATGTAAACAGCCTTTTCCAGGATTTGAACTCGGGTTAGCGGGTTCATTTCCTAAAGTAATAACACTTACACTATGAGCACGATATTTTATATACTTTCTTCTTAAAACTGATTTCGGTGAATCAACCATGGCGTAGCGGCTAACGGGCTTGACTGGCATATCATAGTAAACGAGTTCAATCCCAGTCGTAGTATTACGTTCACTTTTGATCATATACCCTTGAGAAAGATATGAACCTCCTAAGCTATAGGCTATATCGTACTGTTACTGTCTTTCTACAAGAATGATTTTGGCATTTAATAACCCACGATGGTTGATATGCCATGAAACCAAAGAAAACTAAAAAAAGAAAAAGAAAACTTTGAAATATATTCAAAATAACATATGCGTGTATATACGCTGCCGAACATACACACACACACACACACACACAAGCGTGCACATTCTCATAGCTTAAGCAGAAGAAAGTGCCCGTGTCTGTTTATTTTTGGTTATGGATTATTCTAAAAAAATATTCATTTTTGATTGTGACAGAAAATATTTTCTTCGGGGAATTTTTCAAATGTTTAACTTTTGTTTTCTTCTTAATCATTGTTTCGTCTTTTTGTTCAAATTTTTTTTTTTCATTTTATCTTAGTTTTTTGGTTTTTCAAATTTTTTTCTTTTTTTTATTCTTTTGTCTTATTGACTGTCAGTTTTCGTTAGATAGCACCTGAAAAATTATTTATATCGGAAAAAGTACGAAAGGCGCGAAAATTCTTGTAAAAGAAAGAAAGAAAGAAAGACAGAAAGAAAGAAAGAAAGAAAGAAAGAATGAACTAGCATGCTAACCAAATAAACGAAGAAGTAAAGAAAGAAATGAAGAAAGAATAAAAGAAGAAAGAGAAAATTACCCAAAGAAAGAAAGAAAAAAGAAAGAAAGAAAGAAAGAAAGAAAAGAATTATTAATGTACCCAAAGAAAAAAAGAAAGAGATTTTCATCTGTGATCATGTCTGCCGTTCAATTTGAGTCCCCCCCCCCCGCTGGCAGCGTAAAGAACGTGTGAATTGCGAGGGAACGCTGCCATTTATTTATTTTGCTTCTCTTTATTTTTTTTTTCTTTTCATCAACGCTTTCTACGTTAGAGAGCTAAGCCTTCAGGGAGAAAAAAATCTGCATTTGAAAAGAAAGAGAAGAATATTTTTCTAAAGGCATTTCTCAGAATTTCCCGTAACTTTTGACAAGCCCAGGGCAAGTATCAGTGGCAGAATTGACATGAACCAAACAAGACCCAGAGGCTATTTCTTTCTTTCTTTCTTTCTTTCGTTCTTTCTTTCTTTCTTTCTTTCTTTCTTTCTAGTTCCTTGGTAGTTCTTTCTTTCTTTCTTTCTAGTTCCTTGGTAGTTCTTTCTTTCTTTCTTTCTTTCTTTCTTTCTTTCTTTCTTTCTAGTTCCTTGGTAGTTCTTTCTTTCTTTCTTTCTTTCTTTCTTTCTTTCTTTCTTTCTTTTGAGTTCCTTGGTAGTTCTTTCTTTCTTTCTTTCTTTCTTTCTTTCTTTCTTTCTTTCTTTCTTTTGAGTTCCTTGGTAGTTCTTTCTTTCTTTCTTTTGTGTTATATTTTTTCGTATTTTATCTTTCTTTCTTTCTTCTTTCCTTTCTTCTTTCTTTCCTTCCGTGCATTCTTTTTCTTCATATCTACTTTTGTTCAGTTTTTTCTTCTCTTTACTTTATATTCCTTTCATAAATTTTCTTTCTCTGTTTTTCTTTCTTTCTTTCTTTCTTTCTTTCTTTCTTTCTTTCTTTCTTTCTTTCCTTCCGTGCGTTCTTTTTATCATATTCCTTTCATAAATTTTCTTTCTCTATTTTTCTTTCTTTCTTTCTTTCTTTCTTTCTTTCTTTTTTTCTTTCTTTGTCTTCTTTCCTTCCGTGCGTTCTTTTTCTCCATATCTACCTTTGTTCAGTTTTTTCTTCTCTTTACTTTATATTCCTTTCATAAATTTTCTTTCTCTGTTTTTCTTTCTTTCTTTCTTTCTTTCTTTCTTTCTTTCTTTCTTTCTTTCTTTCTTTCTTTGTCTTCTTCCCTTCCGTGCGTTCTTTTTCTCCATATCTACCTTTGTTCAGTTTTTTCTTCTCTTTACTTTATATTCCTTTCATAAATTTTCTTTCTCTGTTTTTCTTTCTTTCTTTCTTTCTTTCTTTCTTTCTTTCTTTCTTTCTTTCTTTCTTTCTTTCTTTGTCTTCTTCCCTTCCGTGCGTTCTTTTTCTCCATATCTACCTTTGTTCAGTTTTTTCTTCTCTTTACTTTATATTCCTTTCATAAATTTTCTTTCTCTGTTTTTCTTTCTTTCTTTCTTTCTTTCTTTCTTTCTTTCTTTCTTTCTTTCTTTCTTTCTTTGTCTTCTTCCCTTCCGTGCGTTCTTTTTCTCCATATCTACCTTTGTTCAGTTTTTTCTTCTCTTTACTTTATATTCCTTTCATAAATTTTCTTTCTCTGTTTTTCTTTCTTTCTTTCTTTCTTTCTTTCTTTCTTTCTTTCTTTCTTTGTCTTCTTCCCTTCCGTGCGTTCTTTTTCTCCATATCTACCTTTTTTCAGTTTTTTCTTCTCTTTACTTTATATTCCTTTCATAAATTTTCTTTCTCTGTTTTTCTTTCTTTCTTTCTTTTTTTCTTTCTTTCTTACTTTCTTTCTTCTTTCTTTCTTTCTTTCTTTCTTTCTTTGTCTTCTTTCCTTCCGTGCGTTCTTTTTCTCCATATCTACCTTTTTTCAGTTTTTCTTTCTTTCATGTATTTTCCTTCTTTCTTTCTTTCTTTCTTTCTTTCTTTCTTCGTTTTTTTTTTTTCGTTTATCTTTAATTTATTTTTTTTCTCTTTCGTTTTATTTTTTTATGGTAAATAAAGTTAATCATATTCGTTGCATGAAGAAATAGATGCATTTTGGCTGACGTTACGAAATACATAATTCAATTGCCTCTATTTTTCTCGTCTGTAAATATCTTGAACCTTTTCTGTCATTGTGGCATGAGATATTAGAGATATTTTTTCGCCTTCTAACAACCTCCTCCCCACTCTACTCTCTAACAATCGCCTCTAAACCAGGCTGGCCCCTCTTCTGAATTTCGAATGAGCTTTACAACGCAGCTGACAAAAAAACAAAACAAAAAAACAAACAAGCAGTTTCTCTTTATTAAAAAAATCAATTGGCATACAAGACAAACGTAGCCAAACATCGCAAAAGAGACAAAACATCAAAGTAAGTCTTCTAATAAAATAATAAGTAATAGTAATTAGCATATTCTTTTAAATGGAATTTTATCGACGTAAAAAGGTAGATGGGGATGGTGTTTATTTTTATTGGCTGTGCTGCTTAGCTGAACGTTCAATTTCTACAATAAAATGCTTCTCAGTAGATATTTGTATTAAGTGTTTAAAGTGTTTATCATATTTACCAACTCCCACCGCTCCGGCAGGATATGACACAAGGTCAATTTTTAAGCGGGGTTTAACAGGTTTGAATTCGGAGTTGTCCTTCTCCTAGACTAGTTGCCTCACCAAGGCTGAAGAAGCTAGTCTGCCCTACTATTTACCCATAGCTGGAGGGAGAATAATGGGATACATACCTTTCTCAAGGGTGTTTATTGTCGCAGGGTGAACAACTGGGCTGGAACTATTATATGGGAAAGGTGTTACTAAGACGCCTTCCAGTTCATTCCTATTGTAAAAACCATTTCTAATTCATTGATAAATTTAAAAAAATATATTTTTTTAATTCCCTCTAATAGTAACACTCTTTTTAATTCATTCCTATAGTAAAATTATATTTTTAAAATTCTTTTTATAGTCAAAGGTTTTACTAATTCATTCCTGTAATAAAAGAACATCTTTTGAATTCATTCCTATCGTAAACCCCATCTAATTCATTCCTATAATAAAAGAACATCTTTCGAATTCATTCCTATCGTAAACCCAATCTAATTCATTCCTATAATAAAAGAACATCTTTCGAATTCATTCCTATCGTAAACACATTCTAATTCATTCCTATAATAAAAGAACATCATTTGAATTCATTCCTATCGTAAACCCAATCTAATTTATTCCTATAATAAAAGAACATCTTTCGAATTCATTCCTATCGCAAACCCAATCTAATTCATTCCTATAATAAAAGAACATCTTTCGAATTCATTCCTATCGCAAACCCAATCTAATTCATTCCTATAATAAAAGAACATCTTTCGAATTCATTCCTATCGTAAACCCATTCTAATTCATTCCTATAATAAAAGAACATCTTTCGAATTCATTCCTATCGTAAACCCATTCTAATTCATTCCTATAATAAAAGAACATCTTTCGAATTCATTCCTATCGTACAAATTCACGTACCTAGGAAGCAGCGTCGAATCAACCGAAAAGGACATCGAAACGAGGTTAACGAAAGCATGGACAGCTATCAATAGGCTATCGATTATATGGAAATCAGACCTAGCCGATAAAATGAAACGCAGTTTCTTCCAGGCAGCGGTCGCATCGATACTGCTATATGGATGCACTACATGGACGCTAACAAAACGACTGGAGAAGAAGCTAGATGGCAATTACACAAGAATGCTGCGTGCAATCCTGAATAAGTCCTGGCAGCAACACCCCACAAGACACCAACTGTACGGCCACCTGCCCCCTATCACGAAAACTATTCAAGTTAGATGAACCAGACATGCAGGACACTGCTGGAGAAGCAGAGATGAACTCATAAGAGATGTACTCTTATGGATCCCCACACATGGCCGTGCAAAAGCAGGACGACCAGCTCGAACGTACATTCAGCAGCTATGTGAGGATACAGGATGTTGTCCTGAAGACCTACCTAGGGCGATGAACGATAGGGAGGAGTGGCGAGAGAGGGTCAGGGATATCCATGCTGCCAGCGCGATATGATGATGATGACATTGACTTTCATAGGGAAAGGGTTGAACCTTATTATTCCCCAAAGCTGTATCACTGCTTTTCTTCTATGAGAATTGCTTTAGCATTGGTTGGTATACCACAAGAACTAACCAGATCATTTGATGATTAATCTATCTACATTTTAGATAATGATAATATATATTTGATAATAATGAGAGAAGTAATTCACAAGTAAATAAGAGTTGAATTAAAGTAGATTATATTCAGAATAGTTGCTTTATTTAGTGTAAGAAATATATATGCTAATGTTACAAGTATTATTAATTAGAGATAGTGATTCAATAATTATCTGTTCCCTGCAATAGATTTTTTATTTGATAATTTTAATACTAAGTTGAAATTAAAAATAGAATTAAAGAAAAATGCATTTTTACAGTCAACAAACAAAACAATTCTTTTTTTCAATTTTTTTTTTATTCACCACAGCTTTGCAGATAAAAGAGGCTAATACAAATTCCATTTTCAAATCAAGTGAAGAGAACACTTTTCTGGTAGTGTTCATTTTTATGGAAAAATCAACAACGGCTCAAGAGGCAGTTTCAGACTAAGCTGATCCTATTAATCAGGCGAGGGTTCAAGTAACTGGCTCAAAAATGATCCACTTGTTTTTCAGTAATTCTTAATTCCTTAATATTGCATAAAAAAGATTTCTATCTTTAGTCAATTCTTCCTTTATTTCCTTCCATTTTTATTAATTTATTACTTTTTTTCTTGGCTTTTAAGTCTTTCGTTAAGAGTCACTGTGACATCACAAATCAATTTTTTTTCTTAATGTATTTTTTTGAAATTGCTTTTTGAACTAAAAAAAACTATAGTTTTTATCATCATGTCCAGTTTCCTTTTGATATTTATACACTGGAATATCAATACCTTCAGTTTATTATTGGTTGAGAATCATTTTATTACTTTACACGAGTTTCTTTTTAGTTTTTTTTTCCAGCTATTTGTCTTAAAAAAAAAAGAAAATGACAATTTGATAAGCTTTTTCTCCTGGTTGGTATCATCTTAAATTATGTTGGATTTATAAAAGCATTAGACTAATTGGGGCACAAAGAAATATTAGTTCTCTATTCTAACTCAATTGGAAATAGGTCTGTTGATATATGTAGGCAGTAGTTTATTCTTTTCGGGGTAACTCTCTGAATAGAGAGACTGACATATTTAAAGGGCTCCTAAATACAACAGCTTTGATTTGAAAGTGATAGAATTATAGAGCAACAGTGTCAAGTGTTCCACCTCCTTATAGCAAAGATGGAGAATATCTTAACATCTTTCTTTGAAATTCAATACTTGCCACCTTTTCCAACTGCTTTTAATTGAATTTGGCTCCAACTTTTCACTGTGTCTACAATTTCTTGGTGCATTATCGTTAAAGCTTTCAAACTACTTTCTAAGAGTCCCATTTGCAACTCAAAATTGTTCAGCAAACTTTAAAAGTTTTACTCATACAATGCAAAGTCTGTTTGTTAGTTTCTTTCATAGTTCATCAATATTCAGTCAGGTTTATTTAAATGTATGTCATCCCAAGAAAAAATGAACTTTGAAATTTCTCTACTTGTGAAAACCTATGATGTAAGAGCCTCACCTGCCATTACAGAGAACTTAAAAATTAAATATATTTCAGGATTTTAATCTTTGTTAGCCTGGCAGTAGGGCTTAGAATATATTGATTGTATCTCTCCTGCTGAGGGATAAGACCCTACAAAAAGTGGTTTCCTAGGTATGACACTAAACAGCATCTGAGGAGTGTGGAGTACTTCTTCATTGTCATTACTCCCAGGTTCACTGTGACCCAGACTGGTAATACCTGTTTTAGATCCCACTTATGGATCAAATAGATCTATTTAAAAATTATTTGTATTCAATAGGACTGTGTGTCAAAAAAAAAAGAACCTACATAAAAAGTGTAAATATGAATATTCACTGAATCCAATTCCCTAACCTCTAGGCATAAAATAAGCCTTGATAGATTGACATACTGTTAAAATCAATCGGTCCAGATGATCATATTTACCAACCCCTCCGCTCGAGCAGGATGTGACACAAGGTCAATTTTTAAGCGAAGTTTAACAGGTTTGAATTCAGAGTTTTCCTTCTTCTAGACTAGTTGCCTCACCAAAGCCGAAGAACCTAGTCTGTCCTACTATTTACCCCTAGCTGGAAGGAGAATAATTGTATTCATACCTTTCCCAAGGGTATTAATGCTATGTGAAATGCAATTAGTCTCTGCCAGGATTTGAACTTGTGTCGCCATATCCATTTCTTAGGACGGTAACCATTACACCATGGGTACCTCTAGATGATGAAGACAAGAATACATATATATTCATTTGAGACAGTTGAAAGAAAATCTTTTTCACAAAGTTATGATCTGTAATTAAGACATTCTTGAAATCTTTTCAACAAGAGGAAATGATCTTTGTGTCTTTGATGTAGATTTGACAAATTCTTCTCATATTTCTCTGTCCAACTTCTAATTATTTTCCAGGCTGCTGTAAAATAAACAAAAGACATTCAGATCATAAATTTTTGTCATTTAATCAAATCATTACTTAATGAAAAGCATTTACTCTTAATAATAATTAAAAGAGTCAATAACAAAACTAACAGACTTAAATAATTATTAAAATGATTAGGAATTATTATTAAAAATTTTTTAAAAATCAATTATCCTAATTGATTATATGTTATGGGATATTTTAAATCCTGAGTATGGTGTAATCCAATATGTAATTATTCAATTTTACCCTAAAAGAATAAGAAGTTAGGTTTGAAAAAAAAAATGTCATAAAAAGAATTGGGGAAAAGTGCATTTTAATAGTTCTTAATTACATGTCATAACATTTCTTAAATATTTTGAGCAGATTTAAGTGGTAATTTAATTTCTGAAATATTGGATAGATTACTGCTTTGGAAATAATCTTGAATAAAAGTCGAATTTCTAAACTGGAAAATATTTTATAGTGATGTCTTAATTTGTTTGAAGGTTGCCTTTGGTAACCAATAAACTCAATGTCAAGATATAACCTATCCATAGAAATTACATCATAATTGATTGCAGATAAATAAATGAAAAAATAAGAAGTACTCTATAATCCTGAAATAGTGATTATCTTCCTTTAGAAATTATAATTATCAGAGTGAACCTGAACAAAGATCCCCCTAATCATTATAAACATATTAGATTCAAAATTTCATTATTCTCTACATATTTTAATACTATTGCGTTGACAAAAATTCTTCCTATGATGTACCATTTTGCTGTGTTAGGGGAACATACATGCAAAAATTAGATCATTGTAATATAGATTTCTTTTGAGATAGTTTTCTGAAACTATCCAAGAATTTTGTCAGAACTTGATCAAAATTGCTCATTGGCCTAGCATTTAGTGTTTGCCATAGGCCCTCGAGACTGGGGTTCAATCACTGGTTGAGTCATACTAAAGACTCAAAAGATGGTACTTGATGCCTCCTTGCTTAACTCAGTATTATAAAGTATGGATCAAAGGTAAAGTGGAGCAATTCTGGGAAAGGAGTAGTGCTCTTCCCTACGCCTCAGTGTAGTAGCTATTGAGAAGGGAACCTTCGGGTTCCCCTCGACTACAGTCACTAACTTATATTCTTTGGTCAGTTTATCACCAATTATTTATTCACTTAAAGCCAAAAGCTAATGAGAAATATTCAATGACTTTTCATCCTATTTTCTTATTATTCAAAAGTGTTAACCTAGATCTAAGAAAAATAGTAATAATTGAAAGTATTGCAAAATGAATTGATTGATTTTTTTTTTTTTTTTTTTTTTAATGTAGTCATATGTCTATAAATCCATTTTTTGATATAAACACTAAAGAAAATGTATTTTTATCTTTGATTAAAAATTTTTCTTTTCATTTGCTTTCACTCTCTCTCTCCACATTTTCAGTGTTTATTGATTTATTTTCTTAGGGTTTTTTTTAGTTTTTGATTTTCCAACCTCTAGACATAAAATAACCCTAGGCAGTTTAATATGCCATTAAAATCAACTGATCATATTTTTTTGTAGTAACAACTGTTAATAATTGTAAAATAAATATCATTTAGAAAAATGAGGGATTTTTGATATTCCTAAGTCTTTAATTCAAGTTTAAATCTGTTCTTCAGCTCGTAAATAACTGCTTTAGCTCTAAAATAAGTTTTGCCATTTGCTAAAAAAGACCACTTTTCTTTTAATCTTACATTAAATGTATGTACACATTTAAATAAGAAAAAGCAATATGAATTTCATTTCACCTTTTAACTCTTTAATTGAAATTTTTGACTTGTTCAATTCAGAATAAATTCTTGTTATCCAAAGCAGATTAAAGTTTTAGAATGTTCCTATTCAAGTAGCATTAAATATCCAGCCTCTATTTTTACTTGCCTATAAAAGTTAAACCATCAAATGTTCTTTTGTCATCTTTGTTCTTCATGTGATTTCTCTAGAGTGGCCTTTTTCTTATTTTGTCTCCTCTCTTTTTACAGACATTTCACTATTACTTGTGATCAAACCCCTTTCTCTCCCTCTCTCTCATCAGTTTTATTCTCTTTTCTTTTATCTTTTTCATTCTTTTCTCTTATGCTACTGAGAAATCTTAACAATCATTCATGAGCATTGCAAAAATGGCAGCTCATGCTTGTGAAAAGCAACAATTTTACTTCACTGTAAGTTGCTTTTTACTGGGTACTGGTGAAAGAAACTCTGTGAGTAATTCTTTGATAGGTGCTAAAATCTGAAAACATTGAACAGTTGTTATGGTAAGATTAACAGTGTGGCACTTGGACACAATATCAATGGCTCAGCACTTTGAGTGTATATGACTTTGGAAATACAAACTCTTGCCAGACAGTGCAATATATTCTATAGGAAACTAGTTCAAAAAGCGAAATGAAATGTAAAATGGAGGGTCATAGCATTATAACTTGTTTGACTTGATAGCAGCAGCTGTTAATGATACCAGTTAGTTTATTGTATGACCTCTTAAGATCAATGGAATTATGGGGAAATATGTAGACTTTCAATGTGAGAAAGGGTTTGGGCTTTTGATATTTATGTTTAAGCCACTATAATATGTAGGTATAGAGAGGCAAATGTCTGATGGTGAATGTTTCTTCTTATATTTATTGCAGATTTATTTTTGGAGCATTTTCACATATGTCAGATTGTGTCTGCAAATATATTGGTTTTATGGTGCTGATGAGAGTACGAGGCCAGTTTTAATAAAGTTCTCAGTAACCAACTCATTATTAATTGGTTTGAAAACTCACACTTAAATCAGTGTATTACACTCCATATTAATTTACTTGTTTGGCATGACCAATGTTGGTAAAAGGTATCACTTGATACTGTTTGATGAAATTCCATATCCAAATAATTGCTCTTATGTATGTAGGTTATATTCAATTTGTTTTAGGTTTGGTGGCTTATCAACCATTGTTGGGTTTTTAATGCCAAATCCATTTTATACGTATATAATAGTTCTATTTCAAACAATTCAGTTTAGCATAAGTACAGTTTTCTGTTTACACAGTTAAATGTAAAAACAGTTCTATTTTAAACAATTCAGTTTAGCATAAGTATGCAGTTGAAATGTCAAAACACTTGTATTTCAAACAATCCAGTTTAGCATAAGTACACAGTTTAGTTCTACTTGACCCATAGATAGGACCCTATCAGATGCTTCCACTTCATTCTAGAGTGGATTTAGGAGCAATGAAAATAAAGGGGTACTCCACATTCCCCAAATCTCCAGCATTACCAAAGCCTCACAATCAGATTGTTTAGTGTCATATCCAGGACATTCGTTGGGGGAGTCTTACCCCTCTGCAAACATGCAGTCGGTGTATTCTACAGCCCCAGCTGATTGGGCCAGGTTATATTTAAGAATTTGTTAGTGTTGTATTAGGATTGTAAAATATCTTCAAGTATGAATATTTCTCCTAGTATCTTTCTAATTAATAATGTATGTATAAGATTAATCATAAGATTATTGAAGTTGTTTTTTGTTTTATTATATGGTTCAGCGGTTAGTGTTCGCCAATGGCCCGGGAGACCTGGGTTCAATCCCAGGTCGAGTCATACCAAAGACTTTAAAAATGGAACTTGATACCACCTTGCTTAACACTCAGCATTATAAGGTACGGTTCAAGGGTAAAGTGGAGCAATCCAGGGAATGGAGTAGCGCCCTCCCCTACACCTTGGTGTAGTAGCTATCGAAAAGGGAGCCTTCGGGTCACCCTCGACTATGGTCGCTAACTTTACTTTACTTATATGGTTCAGATGTGTTCAAAAAACATTGACTGAAGTTGTATTTACCAAGATAAATGAACAATGAATGAAATTTAAATTTTTAAAGAAGTATTCCCTTGATATTCAATGCCTTCATTCTAGTGAGTTCTTCATTAGTTGAAGTACCTCTTAGATAAATTTTTTTATATAGCTTGAAGTTGCACCAACATGTTTCTTTTGGCACTGACTTGTCAAGATTTCATTCAGATAAGTCAGTGATACTTAGATGTATAGACAGTAGTCTAGACATCTAGGCATCATCACTGTTATATAAGTTGCTCAGTAATATACATATGTTGGTTTAAATTAAGAACAATATACATCAGCTTACAAATGCATGCAAGTATACATGTTAATGTTTAACATGCATTTATGTATTAATTTGATTTGGTATAAATATGCATTACATATACTTTCCAAAGATGCACCTGTCTGAGAAAAAAAATCATGTAATTAAATTCAGCCATTGCCAATTCTGTCTATTATGTAAATGATTTTGGTAAGAAGTGTTCAAATATGAACACTCATTGTAAAAATAATGAATCTTTATTTTTTTTTGTATATTAATGTGCTGTCTTGATTAAAATGAAATTCAAGATTTCCAACATTAATGTATGAAAGCAAATACTGATTTATTTAAGTTTATTTCCAACAATTGCTAATGCTATATTTTACTTAATGTTTGGGGAAATCTAAGAAGCATCTTTGAAGTTAACTCTGCTGCTGCTGAATTGTGCAGAAAAATATATTTTACAAGTCAAATGATCAATTCATAAGCATGGAAAATAGGTTCCTCAAATTGAAATGATCAATATTCAATAACTTGTTTTTCCTTCTTTGTTAGCATCAAAAAAAGTGAGGTTTGATGAAAAAGTATTAAGACTGAATCTTCAGTTTTTTTTGTTTTTTTTAATTTGAAATTTAAAGATTCAGTCTTAATACTTTTTGATCATACCTCACTTACAAAGAGTTTAATTTTACTCTAATATTAATTTAGAAAAAAGTATCCTGCATTTTCTTTATAGAATTTTTATTCATATAAATCCTGTCGGAATTCTTTTTTGTGGTGGGGTGGTGGCTGTGAACTTAATCTACCTTTCAGCAAAATTGTGCTTTCTATCAAAAATAATTCTGGTTTTAATTTGATGAAATTTTTAATATCTTGAATTTTTGGAATCAATAATTAACCAGATTATGATAATCTAAGTGAATTGGAGAATAGAATATATCCCTATCCCAGATTCATGATCACTTGCTGTGTTCTTCACCCTGTTGGTGGGGGCTTAGAAGACAGGATTCCTTCACCTCTACATATAAAATAATGCTAGATGGGTTGATATGCCATTAAAATCAATCAATCAGTCAATCATTATTGTGTTGCATTTGCAACATGGGGACAGATATGGTCATACAGTAAAATCACTACTACCTTTTTCACTGCCCTGATCAATTGCACAGTTACAATTGGTCCAGCTATAATAAAATCAGAACTTTTCTGCCCACTAGATGCCATTTAAATTGAGATGTTGATAGTCATCTTGGATCTCTCCATAATTTTTTTCTCTTGGAATTATTTTTGATAAAAACCATTTTTTCTTTAACTATTTTGTCTATAAACAAAATTTTTATGCCAAAAAAGAAGAAAAAAACAAGTATTTAAATACTGAACATTTTTACAGGAGGAACCTATTTTCTTTTTTTTTTTTAAGGCAGGTGCATAATAATAAAAGATCAAATTAACAAATAAATCTATGTTGATATATTCAGTAGCTTATATACATATATACTTGTATTTATGAATATATACATTTGTAAGCATGTATTTGTTGTTCTTAATTTAAATCAAGAGATATGAAAACATGAGATTTTTTTCTTAGAACGATGAAACTGCAAAATTTTCTACTCATAGACAATAACACATTCAAACTTTTTGTTGAAATTGCAAGTAATTTGCCTCTGACTAAGTAATAAATCGGTTAATTTCTTGCACTCTATTTCCATAGGTAGATTAGTTTATGCTTTAAAAAATGTTAAAGATAGATTTTCAAAAGATTACTTTTTTGTAGCATTGCGATAATATTTTTACTTCTTTGCTTAGTTTTCTTGATTTAATTCTGATGTTTCTTTGACTAAGCTTAACTCATAATTATCAGTTATTAATCTCAAGTCATATTTTATATATTTATGAAAGAAGACATTTGCATACATTCCTGGTGATTTCCTGTTGCAATCGTTTCTCTTTTGAAGGTGAACATTGCACACTTCCTAAATTATTGCTTTTATCAACAAATCGCTAACTAGAACTTGATCTACACACTTGTTAAAATTCAAACAATGTACTATTTTGTATTTCATATACGAGGATCATTAAATAAGTTTCCAGACTTTTTCCGTATGGGCACTTTTATTGATCGTACACACATGAAACTCTAGTCCCCTTCAAAGTAATCTCCTCTGGCTGCAATGCATTTGTACCATTCCAACAACTTCTGGAAGGCCCCATGGAAGTCCTCTTGTGTGAGTGTATCAATGACCTTTATCACAGCCTCTTTCATCTTCTCAATTGTCTCATAACGACAGCCTGTGAGCTTAAGGAAGAAGCAAAAGTCACAGGGAGCTAGGTCTGGACTATAGGGAGGGTGAGGAACTGTCTTGATGCCCATTTTGGTCAAATAGTCTGTGACAAGGACAGAGTTGTGAACTGGTGCATTGTCCTGGTGGAAATGCCACTGAGCTGATTTGAAGAGTGCTGGCCTCTTCCATCAGAATCTCTTCCTGAACTCCCTTAAAACCTCAATATAGTAACCCTAACCGTTTGGCCAATCGACTCTGATGTATTGATTTCCTTACTCCTTGCACACCTCTCATTTTGCCCACCTGTGGCATTTTTTCCAAGTTTAAAACAGAATTTTATTGCATATCGTTCTTCTAAAGTGTCCTCATGTCCAGATTGCATTTTTGAAATTCCCCAGCTGTGAGAATCAGGCTTTAGTAGGGTGTATTCCAATTGCTGCTGTAACTGTTCATTTGAACCTGAAATCATAAGAATCAGTCAATCATCTCATAAGATGTATAGCAATAACATATTGAATTTTCAAGAATCTATGACAATTTTAAATGCCTGTACAAAAAAGGTCTGGAAACTTATTGAATGCACCACATATATTTATATGATTATGATCACAGAACAAACCCTTTAGTCTATTGCACATAGGCAAGACACAAATTTCAGCAATGCAAATGAATTTAATAAAGACAAAATGGAATATAAAACAGCTCTAAAAATAGTGGAATATTCAATAAATTGACTGTTATTCAAAGCAATGGCAATAATGAATCTCTAAGTACTAAAATTAAAAATATAATATTGTTCAACACTTCCTAAACAAAAACTGTTGGAACAGATGTAGAGGAAACTATTTTCCAATTAATGAAAAAACACAGGAAAAATTTGCAACACTGAGCAAACTGTTTAATAAGCACAGCTTGAAAATGTTTAATAAAAAAAGAAAAATCAAATAGAACACCAGATGCAACTGTAGGTATAGAAAGAGATATCCCTTGATTGATTATACCATATATTGATTATATCATAAATCTGGCTACTGTCAGAAAGAAAGATGCTAATGATTATAATAATAATAATAATAATAATAATAATGATACCTATTAAAGAATATACATCATTTCTACAGAATTAAATTAGAAAAAAAATTTGTAATCAACAAAAAAATTCACTAATAGTACATTATTAAATTATGTATGTAAAATAAATGATGAAACTGGTAAATCTCCCAGAATAAAATGCAATATGGGGGGGAAAAATGCTGCTGCATATAGAAGAGGTTATAATTACAAATTATGTCTGGTAGAAAAATTACATATTCTGGAAGACACTGAATAATATATTTTTAAACAAAAACTATTAAATTGTAGATGTAGGCATATGAAGAGTTGTTCTGATCAGGTTGAGTGTAAGATAACATATTCATTTTGCTCAAATGTCTCGGGTATTAAGTCCAGTGTGTGTTTTGTGACAACGGGCATATCTATTCTTAAATCCATAAATTATGTGTCAAGTTTAAAGTTATCCCTAAGAGTTCAGATATTTCACATACCAATTGTAAACTTTTGGCAGATTAGTGAAGCACCACATTTTAGCCTGGACTAGAGGTTCATGTGTTTTATGTGGACATAATGTTTACAATAAGTGATAGTGTTTATTACAATTTAAGATACCTTACATAAAGTGTTTCTTAAGTCATGTGTAATTTCACTGCATATTTCTCTTGTCATTACTCCATTTATGATTTGATGAGATGTGGCAAATGGCTCCACATTAAACCATAACAGATTCATTTACTCTGATGTATTCTTCAAATATGCACAATTCCTTCTACCAAGATGTGTTTTTTTTCTTTTTGGTTAAGAGGTTTACTCTTCTTCAGTGTATGAATGGCCATTGAATCTAGTTGATCTCATCTGCCGTTTGTCAGGTTTTGTTCTTAATCCTGCAAGGTGCCAACATACTATCCTTTATCTCAGACTGAAGCAAGTACGTGGGAAGCTTGTTGATACACTGACAACACATCTGAGTATATTTGAGAATGTTTGCCTCAGGACTACCGTGGGAGTTTCTAACATAAATCATATCAAAATGGACAGTATACAGACTGACTTTAGAATACCAAATAAAATCACTGATATTATCAAGAAGAAAATATTGAAATAGTTTCATCGCTATAATATGATACCATATAATATAAAACAATACTAGGTTAACTTTTCCTACAAAAATGATTTTACCGACAAAATATGTTTATGAACCCCTCCACACAAGTAGGATGTGATATGAAATCGATTTTTAAGTAATGTTCAACAGGTTTGAATTCCAAGTTTTCCATCTCCTTGATCAGTTGCCATACCAAGATTAAAGAGCACAGTCTACTCTACTATTTACTCATAGCTAGAGGGAGGATAGTTGGATTTATACTTTTCCCCAAAGATATTAATGCTATGTGAAATGCAAACAACCTCTCATCCAGGATTCAAATGTCTCCATTTTATATATATATATATCACACACACACACACACACACTCAGACATATACAACATAATATATATGCTCAAATCAAGAGGAAAATGATAAAAGGACTGCATGGAGGTCTAAATCATGTTGATTGTATTTATAGGATAAATTGTATATCATAGGTTTCCTGAAACAAAATCAGTTGCTGAATAAAAGCTTAGAGTAAGTCCCCAAGTGCAGTCATGAAATCAAGTACTCCTTTTAATTTAGTCTTGATCTGATGAATATTTTAGATTTAAAAGGGAGAATAAAAATGTATTTGATGACTAGTTTAAATCACATGAGACATTTTAACAGGCAACAAGGATTTTCAATCTCCAGTAAAACATGCTGACTTAGTAGTTTAATCCATGAATCAAACAGGAAAATGTCTAAGCAGGAAAAATAATTACTCCCTTCGTTATATCAATTGACTATCTATCTGACTTTCATGAAAATTAAGTAGCACGAAAGCTTTTGGAGTTTCAATATTCATCATAGAGAGGGAGATGAACAAAAGAGTTTAGACAATTAGGTATATTGTTCCCAACTAGTTTCTACATGAGGAGAAAAGTTTTTGTTGAAGCATTTCAAAGGACTAGATATGCTATAAGAGAAGTAAAGAAAAATACACTGGTGATATAGTATATTCATTTGTTAAATGATAATTTTTAACTGGTATCAAAACGTCTTCAACTGACCTTTATATATCTGTAGGAAGAATCACTGGAAAATGAGCTTTTCATTTGGAAGGTATATGTTAATCCTGGGAGGAGTGTGTTTCAAATTAGACATGACTTCTTGGTTGGTTTATTTTACTGTCCAATCTATTTCAGAGCTTTGCCATTAGGATTTTTATTAAATCTATTTGGAGTCAGTGTTTGTAAACATTTTATCCATTTATCTTTGTTTTTTTAATATTGTAATCTCATCCAATGTGTTATTTCAAATTTTTTCAATGACGGTGACCCTTGCATGTCTGTTAACATTGTGACTTTGAGCAGAAGAGTTATTCTACAAGCACTAGTTTTCTGTAATGCATAGATTTGATTCTATGTGTATGGTTATTATGTCTTTAGTAAAATGGCCATTCTGACATTTTAATATATTGTTCTTGAAAGTGTGTGAAGTCCACTAAATAAGTTAATATTTCTTCTTTATTATTAAAGATTTAGTTTGTTTTCTTTTAAAGTTATTAAAGAAATATTTTGTTTAACATAATATTGTTAACAATTTTCTGATCTTAGAATTATTCTGGTCGAATTGACCATGTATTATCTGCATACATATTTACTGTGCAGAAATTATTTTTCTTAAATGTATTAAATTCTGCATGCAATGGCTATGCAGCATAATGCATATATTGCCAAATGATGTGTTGTTGTATAATTCCATATTGTTTATAGAAGTGATAAAAACTAAATCACTGATAACAGATGATAAATCACTGGATTATGAGTATTGATAATGAAATTATTTCAGGAAAATCTAATATTTCTACATTAAACTTTCATAATCAAATTTATGGTGTCTATGGAGATTCATTCGAAATCATATAGTTCAATATTCATCATATTTAAAACTGATAACATCAGATTTTACTATGAAAAGAAACAAAAACACCTTTTCATGAGATAATGTTTTTAAATCATATGTTCTATATTATCACATGTCACTTTAAAAACATGAAATAAGTAATATTTTGAATATTTTATGAATATATTTGTTTTATATTAGAGAAGTAGAAATTAACATTATTTTATTGTTAGTAAGTACAGAAGATTTGTTTATTGCAATAAATGTGTACCATCATAATCAAGGCATGCCACCAGCAAAGATTTCTTTGATTTTCCATCACCAGCCATCCCTAGTGGTTATTGCTCTTAGTAAATTCACAAGATGGCATCCAGTGCCCATATAGAGCTGATGATTTTAATTTTTTGCTGGTCAGCCAATGTATAGGAGTCAATAGGAGAATGTTGCTTGTGAGTTCATTTTTAGTTCTTTAGCAGTGTCCAGAATGTCTTGCTTGTATGGGTTATAAGATGGGAGGTAAGTGTTCATATAGTTACTGTTTTGTAGAGTGCTGCTTCTAGGATTTGTCCAAAACCACATGTATTTTTATGTAGTTTCCATCTAGCTTTTTCTCTAGGTCTATTGTTAAAGGCTAAGTGGTGCATCTATACAGTGCTATTGATATGCCTACTGTTTATAGAATTACTCTCTTATTTTATCAGAGAGATCAGATTTCTCTCTGGTCATTAACCTGTCAGTAGGAGTCCATGCTTTACCCATGCATTTGTTGACATCACTTTCAGTATATAAGATATTGCTACCAAGGAATATGAACTGATCTACTTATTTCAATCTCTTGCTATTTAATGAGGAGATGGCACCATCTTGATTAAAATAGATCAAATCTGTTTTCTCTGAGATTACATAGAAACCAATGCCTCTTGTTGCCTGCTCCAGATTATGCAGTAGAGATTCAACTTGTGCAGATATATTTTTGAGAAGTACTAGATCATCTGCATAGTCTGCACCAGTAATAGTTTCTGCTTTTTGCCTTTTTTAAGTAATGATTATTTAATGTGCAAAGGAAGTTATTTTTTTTAATATTCACAATCAAAATATATTTTTCATTTTCTTTGGTCATTTACAACTTTGTAATATTCAGTTGTGTGGTTGAAACAATTCTTATTTTGCTAACAGTTTTTTTTGTTTCCTTGAATATGAATTATTTGTTTCTTAGTCAGTCTGTTTAACTTTTTATTATTTTTCAAATATGAGACTTGAAATTTGCTTTAATATCATTTTAGTTTCATGTGGTGTTTTCAGAGATGAAATTTGAGGTCAATGCTTAAGAGTCAAATATTTAATTTGAATATATTCATAAATGAAAAGGTATCTACATTGTTTTGCATGTAGAGGGGCATTTATGTCTTTTTTCTAAATTAGTTCAATGTTAGGCATTTTCCTATTGGCTTCTTATTGATCTATTGAATCCTGATGCATAGAAAATAATTTGTCTACTTTGCAAGGATTAAAGAATTGTCTACTTATAAAAGGGTTAATATTGTAAATAATGAAAAAGAATGTTGTGTATTATTAATTGACAATTTTCTGAGCATATTGCTAAAGCTTCTACCAAGGTCAGAAGTGTATTAGAGATGTTAAAATGGATATTACTCTCTATTGATAAGGATTCTTTCCTCCTATCATATGAACCGTTTCTATGTCTGCATCTTGAATTTAATTGACAATTTTCTGAGCATATTGCTTAAGCTTCTACCAAGGTCAGAAGTGTATTAGAGATGTTAAAATGGATATTACTCTCTATTGATAAGGATTCTTTCCTCCTATCATACGAACCGTTTCTATGTCTGCATCTTGAATTTACATTAATGATCCACCTACTTGGCAAAAGATAAATATCTGCAAGATTCAGAGATGCACAACCAAATTATTAGATGATTTTCAGGAAATCACTTATAAGAATGAGTTGAAAGAATATTAGAAACTAAAAGTGTTTTGGTTAATTTAATAGAAATGTTTAAAATAGCATGAAATTTTGAATCTGTTAGCTGCTATATATTCATTGCCAGAAGAAGGTGCAATAGCCTAAAAAGTCATGAACATATCATTGAAGTAAACTAATGCAAATATTAAATATCAAGAAATATGATAGGCAGTTTTCTCATCTGAGGTGGATATTTTTTAAGAAGAATTATAAAAGAGATTAAATTGACGTAGGTGTGTGACTATATATACATATATATATATGTGTGTGTACGTTTTGATCCACGAAAACGTGTATTATGCATACAGTTTTAGACAAGAAAAAAATAGTGAAAAACTTGACCTTATTTAAAATTTTTGTCAATTTCTAATGAAACTTCAATGGCTTAGACACACATAAAGTAAGTAAGTAAGTAAAGTTGGTGACCTTAGCTGAGGATGACCCAAAAGCTCCCTTTTCAATAGCTACTACACCAAGGTGTAGGGAAGGGTGCTACTCCATTCCCTGGATTGCTCCACTTTACCCTTGATCCATACCTTATAATGCTGAGTGTTAAGCAAGGCCGAACCAAGTACTATTTTTGGAGTCTTTGGTATGACTCGACCTGGGATTGAACCCCGGTCTCCCAGACCATAGGTAAACACTACTCATTAGGCCAATGGCCCGGTTTACGTGACTATTTTCCTTGATTATTATCATCAGAATTCTCTTAGATGTAATGAAAAATCATCAGCAAAGGACTAATTCCAAATTAGGATATAAAATCAAGAAAAAGAAAATTCTAAGAAATTTCCTATTTTTTCTGAGGTTTTTTAAATAGAAAATTGACATTTCATCATAACTAAGGTAACTTTGACCCCAATAATCAAGAAAAATAATCAGTTTCAACATATGTTTAAGCCATTGAAGTTTTATTCAGATTGGTAGCAATAATGAAAAATGCTTAAGTTCTTACACTCATTTTTTTTTTTTTCCCAATACTAAAAAGTCCTCCAATACTATATATATGTACTTAAGTCAATGCCTACCATGTTGTTTTAGTATGTCTCTAATAGATAGCTTAGTAAGTGATGCAAATTGATGCAAATATGGTTTCAAGACTCAGAATATTGTTGTAAACTACTGTTTCAGTATGTATTTATCTAACCCCTCTACTCTGAGTAGGATATGATACGAGATCACTTTTTAAGCAGAGTATGGCTGGTTTGAATTGAGAGTATTTCATTCTCCTCTTGCACTGAGGCTAAAAAAGTCCTGTCTATTCTCCCATTTATCCATATGTTTTAATTGGTCAACCTTATTTTTCCTGTTCTCTTTTTTTGATGACCACTAATACAAAGAAAAATTATAAAATCTCTTTTGCATAAGTCAACTCTAAGATTACTTGCTAATGAATATATTGAAGAACATCAGACTTGGCAATAGGATTGAATAAAAATATGCCTTTTTGGCTCAAGTATAAACAACTTTAGCATTGACTCAAGTAACTTGTGTTCACTGCCAGCCAACAGAAATCACCCTACCCAACTCTGTTGTGAATTCCCATCACCTCAAGAAAAATGAAACCTGCATCAAGGGAAGTGGTTGGCTAAAATGGTCACCTGATTACTCAACACTCTCTGGTTACTTCACTTTCAGGGCATCAAAGTTTTTGGCAGAATTGACAGGTGCTCAGATTACCTGTGTATGTCTGCAGCTCAACCAGAAACCAGTGTCAGATTTTTCCTCCTCACCAAGCAATAGGAAGAATCTTATTTACTTAGCTGAACCAGAGACAATTCCTTGGATGCATTCCCTTTCATGCACATCCTGAAATTCTCTATGCCATATTGGCAAGCCATTTTCCTTGGTCATGTGATGTAAATATACAAAACAAAAACTATAAATATTTTTCTGCTGAGTGTCATAAAAAAAAGTGTTGAACTCTTTTTTGCCTATTTTACTATTATAATACATTTCATAATTGGATGATATTTAAGTGATTAATTTTTAACTGGAGGAGAGTATCTATGGTGTTGTGGTTAACATGCTGGACTGTGACATCATGAGGACAAACTACAGTTGCATGATGTTTACTTTCACACTAATACACATGGGAAAGATATGAACCCCTTTATTCCCTTAGCTATCGGTTATATAATACTACTACTGGTTTTCTACAAGGGTAGCTTTGGCATTAAATAACCCATTACAGTTGATATGCCATTGAACAAAGAAATCAAACCAGTCATTGACATATGTTTATTGTAGGAGTATTTAATTATCATTATTTATGTAACTATGGTAATGAAGTGTTTGCTCATATTCTTGTAATGAAATCTGTGTGTGGATACACATTGTAATTTTAAAAAAATTATGAATTCTATTGCTGTATAATTTCAGATATAATTATATCTAATTCAATTGATGTGTCCTGGGTAAATTGAATCTTAAACTACAAGTCCAGTTCTGAAGATCTGGTGAATGGGCCATACTCTTTCATTGCCATTACTCCCAGGTCCACTAGGATCCAGAGTGTCAAATAGATCTGTTTAAAAAGTACTTGTGTTTGATGAGACAGAAAAAATATTCTTAAAGACATCTACACAAAAAATATAAATATGAACATAACAAATTGAATTACCATGACCAGAAAATCCAGCAAACACTTGGACGTGACAAATGGAACCACTGAACAGCTCTTTCGACCTTATTATGTCTCATCATCAATGTATACCATGATCTCTACCACTGGAGATTGAACCAGCGACCACAGAATCTAGAGCTGAAACTCTACCACTGAGCCATCAGTCCACATTTAACACAAGTGACACCAAATTAACTAGTCATGGTAATTGCGCAGCCAATTAACTTGAATGTCTCTTGCAAGTTACATCTGTACTCTTTACAGAGGACATGGTCACCTCCAGACATATCTCTATTTTTTGAGAAATTTGAAGAATACAGTCAAGACTTAATCTTATAGGTATTAGGGCTTTACATGAACAGCTAGAAAGTCTGCTCAAAATCTAGTCAAAATGTTAGAACCTTAGGTGTACAGAGAGATGGACACTATTCATTGGTTGATAGATTTATATGGCAATCTGTCTGAGGTTATTTTATGCCCAGAGGCTTGGTAATTACTTAGATTTAGATTTTTTTGTGTAATTGAAAAGTTTTTGAACATGGTTATATGACATCAAGTATTCCTTTCTAATACAAATAATTTACAAACAGATCTATATGACCTATAGATGGGACTCAAGTAGGTACTACCACTGCATGTCAGAATGGACCTAGAAATAATGGCAATTAAGGACTATTATGCACTCCCCAGAGCTCCATAACTGATGCCTCATCACTATATGTAGTTGAGTGTGACATCCAGGACACATAGACAATCATAAGAAGATTCAAGTTTTTTTATCAGTAACAATCAAGAAGCACAGAATTTGAGTTTCATTAAGTTTTGTTTCAATATCTCTATTAATAATGCTTTATCAAATATTATTTGATTGTTTCATTTTTCTCTGTCCTAAATAAACTCAAAAGGAGATTTAAGAATATTCTATAGAATATGGTTAATAAGTTTTTATTTAGGAATTTATTGAAATTAAAGTGTGAAATTATCTGATTCTCATTGGATTTTATTTGATATGAGATAGGATAATATCTCAAACATGTAATTTCTTTCCATGACTATGATAACATTATGGGAGATTTTCCCAAAATAAGCATAATCTTCTTGATTTTAAAAAGAAAACGTATCTCCATGGTTACTATGAGAGGAATCTTAATTATTGTTCTACTTAGGTTAATATTTTGTGAAAAAAGGCCTGGAACAAGGTACATGAAAGCAATTATTACATGTAATAATAATTTATTTTCATGTAATGTGATCATTCACATATATATAAGTTAGCGTAAAACTGAACCTTTCTTTACACCCTTATGTAAATAGTCATCATCATCTTGTCATGCCATCGGCACAGATATAATATATAAAGTTGGCAACCGTAGTCGAGGGCGACCAGAAGGTTCCCTTTTCAATAGCTACTACACCAAGGTGTAGGGGAGGGCACTTTCTCTGGATTGCTCCACTTTACCCTTAATACTTACCTTATGTTGCTGAGTGTTAAGCAAAACAATAAAAACTATTCTATATTAGCTGAGAGAGCAGAAAGGAAATATTGCTAATTCTTTCCATCATAAAAAAAAGTGGTTTCATATCTTTTTGTAGGCTGAAAAAATGCCAATTTTTGTTTAGAAACCCAATAATTTCATGGATTCTTTTTACACTCTTTCATGTGAATACAAAAATTGGCTTTTTATACACAACAACCTCTTATCTCTCTACATATTTAATGTTGTTAGTTTGATTATTACTCAATTTTATTCCTTTGTGGCCTTGACTCATTTTATAAATATTCTTTACAACAGGACATATTCTGGGAAGTGTTTTTATCTCTAATCAATCCAACATGCTGTAATAGGTTGTTTTCTTTTGCACACACACATATATATATATATATATATATATATATATATATATATATTTATATGCAGGGTCAGTGGACATTTATGGGTTTTATTTCAGTATTCTAGTGTTAAAATTGGATTTTAAGTTTCTGAAAAATTTTCTAAAAAAAACCCAGATCAACAATTAAATACACCACCAAATGAATTATTATCCTTTATAAAAAAAAATGTGTGTTTAAGTGTAATTCAAAGATAAATTGTTTATCATTTGTCAAATTTGATCCAAAAAAGAAAAACTAACCTTTCTTTAAAAGATAAGGTATTCATTCACATACTCACACAAGTCTATCCAAAGATATTTAATATTTTTTTTAGGGCTAGGTTGCTTATTTTAAATAAATAATGCAATACTTACCCTATAATAATTACTCAATTTAGTGCATGAAATTTATATACTATTGTATTATAGGAGAGAAATGGTCATAATTTTATACAGGTGATCTTTGTATGAACAAGCTTAAGTCACTTAAAACTCCAAAGTTATTATATTGACTTTTTATTTGCTTTAAAATGATTGTAAGAATCAATTTAAATTGTATAAGATATTCAAAGCTCTGTTCTTTTGAAGAGAGGATAAAAATTTCTCCAAGAAAGAAGTAAAGGAAAATATTACGTATTTTTTTTCTAGTAAAAACAAAAAAACAGATGATAACTAGGATCTCAATTATACTAAGATAATTCAGCCTTGCAAATAATCTATTATCATCCAGAAAGGAATGTCAAGATTGATTTTGAATTGTTTTATAAACCTTAATAGTAGAAATATTTTGAGCAATAAGGTCTGTCGTAGCATACAATATAGTTGGCATGTACTATGCTATGATAGATTAATGATTTTAAAAAGATATATATTTTAAGAGATTAGAATAAGGTTTAATGCTGCTGAGCAGAAGAATCTAACCAAACCTACTGCTACTATTTATTTTTCTAAGTAAAATAATAATTTGATCTTTTGAAATCATTGATCAGAAATTGAATCTTTGAATCATGTAGAATGATCAATCAAAATTGTACAATTAATTTAAAGAAAATCAAGCAATAATTTTTACTGACATAGAAGGATGAAATCCAGATTATAAGTTACTTTGGTAGGATGTTTGAAGCATAGCCATTTTCTTCACTATTGGTCTGTAAGCTCAAATTTGTAATTTTAAATTAAAATCATACAATGATTCCCTTGTCTTCATATACTTCAGGGACAGAATTGTTCTGTATTTTTATTATTCAGATCACTTCTACTTTTCATGAGAAAACGTTGATCTTAGGAAAGGCACCATGAAATAAAAATAATCAAATCTTAATCTATAAGTAAAATTAAAGAACCATGAATAATGATAACTCTGATTAAGCAAAGTAAATGTCTTAAAGGTGATAAGAAAATGAACTTTAAAATTCTGCAGTTAATTTTAGTTGGATTTTTAGAACTTAGTGCAAAAGGTTAAATGTTATACAAAAATGATCTTAAAAAGTTGATTCTAATTTTAGTTAGAAAAATTAGAATACAATCCATTTTCTTATTTCAATTGTAGACAATGTTTATTGTGAAAAGTCTTTATAAACGAGTGAAAAAGAGATATTAATGTGCCATTCATGTTTATAGTTCCATAGTATTAAATCAGAACTTGTTTGTCTGAGAAGACATGATTACAAAATTTGTAACATTGCTAAAAATTAGAAAATAAGAAATAAATCTAATGAGTTTTAAGTTTCTTACTGAAACCTCTGTATTATTTTTATTTGCTGATACATTAATTTTTAGATTTGTCTTAGATATATGGAAAATAGAAATATTTACATTGCATTGTATTTCTTAGATAAAAATATGTAATTTGGTGCATCTACATATATCTGTATTAATAATTTTAAAGAATTTGTCTATACTCTATAAATAACTAGATGATTTGTAGAGCTACCAAATTTGATATTGGACACGGGGATAAATTTATATCAAAGACTTAGTTTTTCTTTGGAAAACAAAGGGATTTTGTTTTGAGTGGGGCTTTAACAATATTGATCAGTGAGAAGCCATGACAGTATGGAATTTCAATTTTCAAACTTAAAAAAAAGAAATTTTCTTGTTGAAATAATAACTCACATTTAATAAAACATTACTAATTAGGTTTATTTGTATTTCTTCAAACTGGAGATGTAAAATAATGTAGTTTAAATTGAGGAATAGTTTTTGTTTATTCTTGTCTGTGGTCACTTTGACTTCCTAGTCTTCTCTTTTCTTCTCTACTTGACATTCTTAGTAACAGGCAACAATTCTGAAGGAGGGAGAAAGCTGGGTGGAAAAAGTTCTCCCTGGAGAGACACTTCCTTGGCTTTTAGATTTCTCCACTGGCGAAACCATTTTAATTAACAGGCATGACATATCTATAAAAAAACATTACTCTCAACATGGAGGTTGTAATTTTAATCCCTGTGCTAGGCAGTACATTTCATTTCCTCTTGAACCACATATAACACAATAACATTATTGCTTAGTTATAACTAACAATTGCAACAAAAAACAATGTTTGAATTGATAAATCTCTTAAATAACACTACTCTGTTAGATTTTTTAAAGATATTTTTCACAGAACAATATTAACTACCTAAAATAATTTTAAAACATAATTGGTAAATTTCATTTTTCTTATATGGATTTTTATATAGATAACCATGACCATTTTAAACAGTTAAATGTAAACTTCTAATTGACAACAAAGTTTGTAAAATATATTGTTCAGAAAATTGAAATGAGTTGAAAAGTTTGTTTTGTTTACATATTTGTCTGTTTGTGTTACCATGACAGTAGTTCAAGTCTTGACATTTTATTCTGCTTAAATGGGTTCTTACAAGTTGGTTTTCTAATAAACTAGAATTATCAAATGGAAAGGAAGTATTAAAAAATTGCCAGAAATTATCAGCAAAATTATTATGGAATAAAGAAAGAAAAAAATAAAAATATTGACTTTTTGTAAGAAATATTATAAAGGAAAGAGATATCTCATTGCAGATATTAACTTGACAATTTAACAAACAGAGAAAAATGAGTACAATCTACTGTATAAACTCATGTATAGGTTGAATTTCACAGACCTAATTTCTGGTGGGGGGGGCATGATGCTGATGACTTGTTCTTGACTGAAGATTTTGTAAGGGTGAAATGCAAACATAATGCTGGATTTCAAAAAATAATTGCATAATTTAATTATTTCATGACCATAAATCAATAGTCAACTTACACACTAAATCAACTCATCCATAAATATATACAGTAAAATTCATTTGAATTAGGTATTTCTTTCCTATTCAATTTACCAAATCAATCTTAATTCTGCATTGTTTAAAACCACCTTTACAAATTTATTTATACAAAACATGATTTACAAATAGATGTCTGTCTTTTTAAGACAAGATCCTGTATGTATGATGCAATGGTTCTTTGGCATTTTATTGGCATCTTCAATGGTAAAAATCTTCTAATAAAAACCAAAAAGATATTCCCATTGGCTTTTCTCATGCACCTGTCATGTTCAATAACCTTCAGGATTTCTCAACATAGTCATTAAATATTTTTTTTTAAATTTCATATTGCTTGAATCATTTGGGGACAGAGCCTAATAGATAAAAACTCCAGTATGTTTGCCTCATTCTCTGAATTCTGGCTCAAGGTTGTACAGAACTACATTACTGAAAGAAGGAACCAAATGTGCTGTTACCATGAAAATTGACAACTATGATTTCAAATAGCCCAAAGATTGTCACTGGGCATAATAGGAGAAAAAAAACCCCAAAAAAACAAAAACTAGGAATAAGAATAATATACCCAACTAGATAAAAAAAAAAAAAAGTTCTCTTATTTGAAATTTCCTGGTTACAAAATTAAGCAAACATCTGATGAAGAATTGAGAAGAGGGTAAAATAGCCAAAATATCATATGACAAACAACAAAGTTGAAGAGGCTAATCTGGAAGACTTATTGCTTAATAAACTCATATAAATTTTGATGAAAATAACTTTTAATTCAGCTGGGGCTATAAAATAGATCAACTACACCAGTGGAGAAGAGTAAGACATCTGTAATGAATGTCCTGGGTATACCACATCCAGTACTGCAGCTTTGAAGAATGTTGAGTACCTTTCATTGCCATTACTCCCATGACCACTCTGACTCAGATTGCCGTTGCCTGTTTGGTCAAATAGAACTGTTCAATCATTGACAAAGGATTGTTATTATTAGTTATTTGAAACCATAGAGTTGTGTGCAAATTATTTAGATTATATAGGAATACTTAGTAAAAAAAATAATGGTTAAGAGCAATACTTGAAACAGTTAAACAGTGCAAAGAAAAGGTTTATATTAAATAGAATTATTCATGTTAGATAGGAATACTTGAATCAAATTTAATTGTATACAAAAAAGTGATGTTTAACAGCTTTTTAAAAGGTAACTTATCTATTAGCTATTTGCTTTCAAATCATATATGTAAAAACCAGATTTGGTATGAAATAACTCATAAGGGTTTATATGCCATAAAACACCAACCAACCAACCAACCTTTCAATTCAGAGAATTTTTAATAAATTCTTTCCTAAATCATTCAAATAATTTGTTTTAATCACATACCAACCCATCAGGGGTTATTTTATTCCTAGAGGTTAGAGAACTGTGTTCATTGTACATCTATTTCTTCATTTTTTGTATGCTTTCTTAGTTTATTTCTACACATGTTTATATTTCATGTATTTCAATATAATACAAATAATTTGAAATCAGATCTATTTGACCTATAAAAGCCACCCATACAGAGTGGACCTGGGAGGTATGGCAATTAAAGGTATTAAGAGCAGGAACCTCACCAACCTATGCTGTTTAGTGTCAAGCCCAGGACAATTCAGTCAGCAGGTTTTAAGTTCAACTAACAAGGCAGTAAACTATTTTAAAGTATTTGTTCATTTACAAACAAGAATACCTATTCAGTACTACTTGTGCAAAATGTTAATATTTCAGCTTAAATTTGTGTGTTTTTTTTTTTAATGACTTAATTTCAGGTTGACTATTAAGATAAGTAGTAACCTCCTATTTAGATCTTACAGCAGGAAATATCTTGTCCAGCTCCTCTCCAGTACTTTCATCTTGGTTTATAGCAAAAAGAAATAGAATTATAAAACCATTCATAATCTTTGGCATGATGTTTGAAAACTTGAAGCTCAAATGAATAAGATGGATATGAAATAAGTAAACAGCCAAATTATCAGGCCTTTATGTTCCATGATGTTAAAGCAGCATAAGCTTATCTTAAATATCATGCTCACTTATCACAAGAAATAAAAATTATGTGGATAATTTTCCAAATATGACAGTAGCATGGGAATATAGTATTAGATTTTAGATATTTGTACCTGATTGATATATTTTCTAAGTATAAGATAAATTGTAAATGGGAGTGAGAAACTTGTTAAATGTTTTTAATTTTTCATAAAATGTTTAATTTAAGTAATCAGGAGGGTAAGTCAAAATATTTGTTTATTTAACTTCCTGGATGCGTTTGCTGAGGTTGACTGCAAGATGCTGAACTCACCTGATACTCTCCAGATTTGCCTTTTTGGCCTGGAACGTGCCGTCTTGGGATCAAGTTTTAGGCCTATGTGGCCTTGGCTGATGAAGATTCTTGAGACCCAAGCAAAATTTCATGAATCATCTGGCTATTGTAAAGTGATCAACTCTGCCTGCACCTTTCATGAAGCAAATGTTTTTCATTGCTTCCAAGGTGTTATGGTCCAGTTTCCATTTGTAAAGGGTAAATTCCCAAGTAAGACTGTTGCATATTTATCTTTGCAGCTTTCAAATCCCATGTGGAATGAAGCAATGCACAGTTTGTCAATGCAGCATCTTGTCCAATACTACCAACCACAGAAGGTACCCTCCATGGTTTGAACTGCTTTGGTCATGTTATTTAGTCACTTCAAACTAGCACATAAAATATTGCAAAACTTTTGACTTATCCTTTTATGAATTAGTCTTGAATTTTACTTAAAATAACATTTATCATGTATATTAAAAAGAGATGGAAAGTTTTAATATGAATTTTTTAATATATAAACTTAGCAAAAAATTTTCCTTTGATTAAAGAAAGTAAAAGATATGAAGAAAAGGAGAAAACATGAAAGAAGAAAAAATGTAGACTACTAATTATCTTTGCTTCTGGAACTGTGAATGTTTGTCACTTTTAATATAACATGAGTTTTGATTGTATAAACACAAGAGGCAATAGTTGTCATGTTTGCTTTTGAGGCATGATGTGATATACAACCATATGTCAAGAAAAAAAGACCTCTTTAACTAAACAAAAATATAAATGTACAATGTATTTATTTACCCAACCCCTTCACATGAGCAGGATGTGATACAAAGTCAATTTTTAAGCAGAGTTTAATAGATTTGAATTCAGAGATTTCCAGTTGTCATACAAAGGTTAAAGAGCTCAATCTGCTCTTCTATTTATACATAGCTAGAGGGAGAATAGTTAGTCATACCTTTCCCAAGGGTATAAGTACTATGGGAAATGAAAACAGAATTACATATATAATGTATGCAATTTCCTAATCTCCAGGCATAGAATGACCCCATACAGGTTGATATGCCATTTAAATGATTTAAGAAATTGTTTAAGATTCGCTAAATTGATAGTATTTTTCTTCAAAATTTATTTGTGATTATTATACATAGAATCTTTCAGATTAGCAACCTCACCTTTGTTGGTTTTACCATAATATTTTGGATATTTTACCCTCTTTCCAGTTTTCATCAGGTGTCTCCTGCATTTTGTGACCTCCCAACTTTAAATATAACCTGGCTAATTCAAAGAGATTTACAAGCAGATTAACCAATAAAATTACACATTTAGGTAGTAATCTTTTATCAGTTATACTAGAGTAAGACATTGATTTCAAAATATTTCTGATGAGATTCACTAAGATATTTACGATATGTTGTTTAGAATAAAGCAATATTGACATAGTAATTGATCAATCTTTACAAAAAGACAAGCAAATTAGTTTCTCTCAAATATTGATAACATTTTTGAATACGATTTTAGTTGAACATTAATTCATATTTCAATATCAATCAGTTGCAGTTGTTGATTATTTTATTTTTGTTTCACACCATTTTCTCAGAAGAAAGTCAAAAGGAGAATCTGGTTTAAGGAAATAAGTTGTGAAACAGGAACTTGTTAGAAGTTCACAGATGCGATATCATTCAATGATTTTTATCTGACTAAAATCCTCATTTAAAAACAAATTAACTCTCAAAATTTTGTTCATTGTATTTTCCAGAAGTTTTGAGGTATGTAGAGTAACAGTTACTGCCACAAGAAATTGATTTGGTAAACCAAGTTGAAATCTTGAACAAAGCTGTCTGCATTTCATTTTCATGTTAATGCACTTGAGAACGATATAAATCCATCTCTTCTCCCTGTTAACTATGGGTAAACACAAGAGCAGATTAATCTCTTTCATCTTGGTAAGGCAGTTAATCTAGGAGAAGGAAAAACTCAGAATTCAAAACCTGAGAGGCATTGGGCTAAGACCTCCACTATATCAAAATCTGCTTACTATGAAGCCATTTCAGACAAGGTGTGGCTATGGCTCTGTTTTCCTCAAGGGCATGGGTTACATTTTGATTCAACATTATTTTCTAGAGGGCTCTAGTAACTTACAGTTTTGAATGAATTCATTTATCTATTTCACAAGAATTTTGCATTTCTCAGCCCTTATTTTTCCATCTTACCAGAGTAGACACAATCTTGTCAAACTACACTTAAAGCACTGATTCCCATTAGATCACTGAAGCGGAGCAGCTTTGAGCTTTTTGAGTATTTAAACGTAGTCATCTCTGAGAAACAGCAGGTGCTATGTACCCAACTAAACAAAGCTTAGTACTTTGGGCACCTTGCATATACTATAACAGTTTGAAAGTTTAGCTTAAAGACTATTGCTAGTGAGTTGATATCTCATTAAGTGTTCCATACTCTTGGCCTTGCACGAAACTATTTTTAGTAAATGACTACCAGATGAACTCATAGTAGAGGATGATGACGACCTAATAACATAGGAAGTTATTTCCAACTCTAAATTTTCTTTTCATTCTTGGAATCATGAATTCAAACCAAAGAAAGTTTGCTGGTTTAAGAATCTTAACCCTTCAAATCCTGGGTTATGACTTGAAAAATAGCTGAAAGTGTAAAATGTTATAGTCAGTTATTCAACTGCTTTACAGACTTTTAAATATCAGGTTGCAACATTCTATAGACAGTTTAGAATATATTAAAGAATAATAAAATTATGCATAGAATATAAAATAGCAACTTTTTGTTGGCATTAACGATTTAGAAGTGTGGAATCCACAGTTGAAATTCTGACCGCTCGGGTTCAACTACTGCTAGTTAACAGCACAAAAATAGCAGCCATTTGAGTTCAAAGGTTGAAGGAAACATAATGAAACAGAACATCTCCATGGAGAGAATGTTAAGCAGGAAAAAAATTTGCAAGATGAAACATGATATGTCAAAATAGAGGAATAGTACAGCTTCTGAGTGAGTTGCATTCAAAAGGTTATCAGACATGATATCCAACTAATGAAGGTTATTGAGTATATTTGACAGATTGTTGCACTGATGCAAGTCTAAAAAAAAAAAAAAATGTCAGAAAACCATTGTAGGAAAAGATGATGTCCTTTTTGCTAACTTTTGGATACTAAGGCATTATGATGGAAGATCAAAGAATTTTTGTACAGTTCTTTTTTGCTGATGGGTGACTAATCCTATTTATCTGCAACTAAAACTGCTAAACTGCTTTTCAACTTGATAGTAATTCAGTAACATGGTTTCTATGGTGCGAAATGATAGTACTTGATAACTACGAAAACTAAAACATATTACCCTTACACCTTAAAAAATAGTCATATTCTTAAAGTCTTTGGTCAGTAATTTGGGTTAATTACAAGCAGAGAGGATTTACTTCAAATGTTTTACTTGAGTCAACCATTTATACACTTGAGGAACAGCTTAGATAATGTCTTTCACCTAATTTCCTTTACCAAAGCAAAATGGAAGCTTTGTGAGAATTGGTATTAATTGAATAGAAAAGTTTAATAAGATAATTTTGATATTGTAAGAATTTATGAAGAGTTTATAAATTTTCCTGATGCTGTTTAGACATCTCTTAGATAAAGTCAACTTTTTAAGCCATGTCAAATGTATATCTAAATCTATATATATAAAATCAATTCTTTTCAGTTTGTTCAAATACAATATCGTCTTGGGACAAAATTGTTTAAGAAATAGGTCTTTCTTATTTTTCTTTCCATACAAGAAAGAAACATTTTAAAATGTTTAAAAAATGAATTGTGTATATTTGTTGATACAAAATATGATCATGATATCCTGAGAGCACAGATTCCCTTGCTTCTTGGCAACATCCAGTGTTCACACAGAGTTGATAAATATAAGTTGTTGCTAGTTGACCAACACTGGTGTGTCCATAAGTAAGAGTCCACTGAAGAATGTTGCTCATGAGTTTGTCCTTCCTTCTTCCAGCAGTGCCCAGCATGACTTGCTCATTTTAGTTAGATGGTTTGTGAAATGCTAGGTAAGTGGCCCCACTGTTGCTGTTTTACAGATTTGTTGTGTATTTCCCATTTGTGTTTTTCTCCTGGCTTTTTATCCAAATGAGATATTGCTACCAAAGTATATGAATTACTCTCCTTGTTTCTGAGGTTTCTCCATTTAATGAGATGACTCAGAAATACTAAGTATCGTGCATATCATTTCTACAATTTTACTTAAATCCTCAGTAATATAATGAAAGGATATGTTGTGATAAAAAACATTCCTTTTTCTATTCTTTAATTCATATATTATTTTCTCTTTGACTTTTGAATATTAACTTGATGTGATAAGGCAGCTTGTAGGTTTAAAGTATCCCAAGAATAATGTTGTAGTGATCTTTCCATCAAGGAGGAAGAACCCAACAAAGTAATATTTATCCCTTGAAGACTCCAATGGCAGCTCAAACTTCCAAAGCTGGCAGATGAGGGCAGAGCTAGGTGAATTCACTGGCAGCTTGCTGCAATCTCTGCTTTGGATCATGTAATTCCTTCACTGGTAGGCCACAAGAGATGTTTGGAGACCAAGATTGTGTGACATGATGTGGCAGATCATAAACCCCTTGAATAAACCCAGCCTTAAGAGGGTGAATCCTTGTGGAATAATGGCTAAAGTGCTGGACTCTTATATTGAAGTAAGTGAGCTCAAACTCCAGTCATGCTAATACATTCCCTTTCGTACTAATGCCCTGGGGAAAGGTATTGAACTCTCTTATATCCCCTCAGCTATGAGTTGAATAGCATCACTGCTGTTCTTCTACAAGGCTTTAAATAAGCATCACTGCTGTTCTTCTACAAGGCTTTAAATAGCATCACTGCTGTTCTTCTACAAGGCTTTAAATAACCCATGGAGATTGATATGCCATTAAAACTAAACTCAACCAAACCAAACCATGTTTTTAATAAGGGTTGTATTCTGAACAATATTTCCAAATTCATGAGCAAAAACATATACAATGATGTTAGAAAGTGTAATAATCCCTTTTTCATTAGATGACTAAAATGTTATTCTCCCTACTTAGTTTGTCCAGTCGGCTGGGGCTGTAGAATACACCGACTGCTTCTCTACAGAGGGATGCTCCCACCCCCCTACGAGTGTCCTGGATATGACACTAAACAATCTGATGGTGAGATTCCTGTAATGTTGGAGTTGTGGGAAATGCAGAGTACTCCTTCATTGCTATTGCTCCCAGGTCCACTCTGGCCCCGGAGTGGTAGCACCTGATAAGGGTCCTATCTATGGGTTAAATAGAACTAAACCATGGTTTCTTGAGTTTACTGGTTTTGCATTTAAACTGCGTATTTATGCTAAACTGAATTATTTAAAATAGAACTGTTTTGACATCTAAAATGTGTACCTATGTTAAACTGAATTATCTGAAAAAAAAAATGTTTTGACATAACTCTATGTATTGCTCAGTCAGCTTGGGCTGTAGATGCTTGATGTTATAACCGTAAGCAAGAAATATCTTGAACAACTATACAAAAAATGTACACTGTATGCAATTCCTTCATTCCTAGGCATAAAATAGTTTTGAACCAATTGACATGCTATTAAAATCAATCATTTGGTGCAGTTGATAGTTAGCTTGATTTTCTTGTGTGCATATGATTTACCCATGACTTGGTTTGTTCTTTCTCAACATCATTTTTACGTTAAAATTGGTAATGTTCTCGAAAAATGGGATTTTGCTATGAGAAACTGGATATTTATAAGATATGGATTGACATAAGATTTTGGGGTTTATATAATTAAAATTTATCTGTAAACTTTTCTTTAATCCAATTTCTCAGAGATCTAATTTATTTTGGAAAAATTTTTTCCTGACTTTTCCAGCAAATTTATGAGGAAATGTAAATTGATATACATTTTTTACATCAATGTTTTCTTCACAAAAGACTGTTCATAATATCAAAGGTTTTTTAAGTCATTCCCTTGAAAATGATAAAAAGCAGTATTTCTTATACAAAGCTAAAGGGTTAATTCAATTTTTAGAAGTCAGAAATATCTACATTGTCCCAATGAAAATTTTACATTAAAACAGAATCCCAGGTTTGGTATTTTTTTAAAAGTAAATCTGATGCATGCTATTTACGGTGATGGCTAAGAAACTACTGGACCAAAAAAAAAAAAAAAAAGATGAAAAATTAATAAAAGTCTGTTTCACTGATTTACAATGAGCAAAATTTTTATAACAAAGACTTCCAGACAAAGGAGCTTAACTTTGAGAGTGGCTAACAACTTAAGTAACCAGTCAATTTAAACTGAATAGACAATATTAAATGGCATTCTTTATTCTATTTTTCTACCAAATTTCACCAGATTCACATTACAGTAAATTTTTTGTATATAAGCGAAATATGCTAGCATCTTCTCATGCAAGTGAATTATATGCAAAAAATATGGAGTTTGAATATTCGTTTTGTTTTTTTCTGCCACATCTATAAAAAGATATAAAAAACAATCATGATAAACTATTAGATAAATAGATTCCCTTTTGTTTTATGTATAGTTGGACTGGATTTTATGTGTTTATAATGATTTTATTAGCATTTTTCTGATAGAACCCACCAAATATGTAAAGGTTGCCAATATTTTAAGGTGCCATGATCATTTTTAGGAAATTTTCTCCTGCCATTATAGCAATATATCAAAATGTTAGGCATATACACAAACTCTGCCCAATTATTCATAAAGATATTTGCTATCTTTTAAATTGTAACTTGTTTTATTTTTCTGATGAGAAGCCATATTTGACTGTAGATTATTTTTGATTTGTCTTTTGATTAAATATTTGTAATCGATAAAAAGCAAGCTAATAAATCTTTGGGAAAAAAAAGAATGTGCTTAAAATAAAAAAATTTTTAATTTTATTCTCTTGAGCTGTTTAAGATTTGGAAAAAAAAAGGGCCACTTTTTAGAATATAAAATGCCTTGAAAATATCAAGTATGTGTGAAATAGACCAAGAATCTTTTTTAAACTCCAACTTCTGCAAAATATCCATCGCTACTGCAGTTCAAGAAAATCAAAGATAGAAACTTACAAAATATCATCTTAAAATTTTTTTTATATTGTTTTTGTATTTTTTCAGTTTCAATAAAGAATTTAAAGAATATGATTCTGTTGAAAAAGCTATAAAAAGATTACCATCCTGCATTTGCTATGTTAACTGTGACCCGTGTGGTAGACTGATTCCTGAGAATGACACTGAGAGAAGAATTTGGTCGACACAATTCTTTGGTAAAACCAAAAAAGAAATACATAAAACAAAGCTAAAATGAAAAAATTCATACAATATCTGGTTTGAAATATAATTGTCTGGAAAAAATAATATAGATAAAATTTAACTGACAAAACTATAATGAGATCAATAGAATGAAGTAAGCCCTACCTCTTATAATATTGGTTGTATTTGGTGTAATAAAAAAATAGGTTTATCTCTTTCCCTGTAACTAGAATTTATAATCACTGAAACTCCTGATTTTTGAAAACTTTTACAGTTTCTTATTTTTTTAACTTTTTTTTTTTTTTTTTTTTTTGAGAGGATGCTATAAAAAAAAAACGTTTTGAATTTCACAGATTTTTGTAATAGTTTTCAATATCATATTGCCTTCTACTTGCTGCACTTTTGAAAGATAAATTTGTGGAAAAAGCTCACTGGTTAAACATTACATTATGACAAACAGTGTTGTTATTTTAAATTTTCTCTTCAAAAATGAATGCTTGTTGTATTTGAATATCAAAATAAAAAGCCCAGCATTTTTACTAGTTTTCTACTTGGTCATATTTTCATTAATAAACTAAGAATTTGGTCTTTCATAATCATTTGTCAAAAATTAAGATAAGCTAATGATTTTAAAAAGATATATATTTTAAGAGATAAGAATAAGGTTTAATGCTGCTGAGCAGAAGAATCTAACCAAACCTACTGCCACTATTTATTTTTCTAAGTAAAATAATAATTTGATCTTTTGAAATCATTGATCAGAAACTGAATCTTTGAATCATGTAGAATGATCAATCAAAATTGTACAATTAATTTAAAGAAAATCAAGCAATAATTTTTACTGACATAGAAGGATGAAACCCAGATTATAAGTTACTTTTGTAGGATGTTTGAAGCATAGCCATTTTCTTCACTATTGGTCTGTAAGCTCAAATTTGTAATTTTAAATTAAAATCATACAATGATTCCCTTGTCTTCATATACTTCAGGGACAGAATTGTTCTGTATTTTTATTATTCAGATCACTTCTACTTTTCATGAGAAAACATCAAGAAATGAGAATAATTAAAACTTAAAGAAAATCAATCAATAATTTTTACTTGTATAGGAAAATGAAACCTCAATTTAAAGGTATTTGCAGGATCCTTGGAAATTCCAGAGAATGAAAAAAAATCAATTTAAGCAAGAAAGGATTAGTTAAAACTTTATTTCATATAAATCTTATTGTTACCTTTGCTATAAATGATAAAAAAATATACAAAATCATCCCAACAATACCTAATACGCTTTAATAGTAGTAAGAAAGAGTGAGGGTAATAAAGAAATGAATGAAAGAAAAATAATGATTTTTAAAAAAAATATGTCTGTCTCCACAACAAAAACAATAAACTACAAAGATAAATAAATAACTTGTCTTTTTTTTCGTCTTTAATTGAACAATCTGTAAATTTTAGAGTCTAAAAACTCTAAGGTTTGACAGTGTATTATTCTTATTTATTTTTTCTGAATGTGTTTGTTTACTGCAGTGAAATATTTGCAACCATTTTTACTTGTGAAGCCATTGGTTTGGCCAATCACTTGTGGAAGGGTGGAAGAATATCCCACTTAACTGTGCAGAATTATAATATAGATTTGATCGAATTTAAGAAGCATACTCAGTTACTTCAGTCTTGGTCTGTAAGCACAAACTTGTAATTTTCATTCAAAATAGTACAATGTTTCCTTTGTCTTCATCTAATGCTAGATTTCTTTTGCATTTTCATTATGTAGATTACTTCAACTTTGTATAAGAAAACCAATTGAAAGGCATAAAGAAATTAGAATAATCAAAACTTAATCTAAATAATGTTTTAAAAGTGATTAGAAAATGAGCTTTAAAATTAGGTCGTGAATTTTTACTTGGATTTTTAGAACTTTATTCAAAAGATCAAGTGTCACACTGAGATGATTTTAGAAAGGTAATTAAATGCACAGCCAATGGCAGTGACTATTTTTAAAAAATGGTTCATCACTGAGAAATTGGTCTATCCAACAGTGATATCTTACTCACTGTCTATTCATGGAAACTGGAAACTATGTGGTTAAAACAAAGTTGATGTTTTTATTTGTATTTTAGAAAAAAAAGAATTTAAAAAAAAAAACCAATTTAAATGAATGTTTACTTTTTCTATTTAAATATGAAAAGAGAAATTCATACAGATTTTACTGGTTTGCTGTTTTCTCATATTTTTGGAGCGGTAGAATATCAATTGTTGAGCCGGAAGAAAAAAAAGCCAGAGATCTGGGCGGGCGGGGGGAAACATAAAATATTTTTTTCAAGCTTTTTCAATCTTATTTCAATATTTTTTGTTATGTACATTTAATGATTTCTTGTTTTGTTTAATTGCCTTTCTCAGAGATCTGCTTTGGTTTCCGTTTAGACTTTTAATCTAATCAAAAGTTGTTCATTTGTGAAAAACGTGTTTCCTGGTTTCTCTTCGAAGGAAATATTCATTAATTCTGCAAAGAAATGAAGAATGTTAAATGCTTGTCAAATTTGCTAAGCCTCCTTCCAACAAACAAACCAAAAACCAAGGAAAAAAGATGAGAGCTGATATTTAAAATGAGAATTTACATAAATGAAAAATGAATGATTAAAAAGATGAGAAAATAGAATGAGAAAAGATACAGGGAAAGAAAAGATCAAATAAAGTTGAAAATAATTTTAAAAAAACAAAAACCCTGAAAATTGAAAAGTTAAAAAGAAAATTGAAAGAAAGTTTTGTTTCCTTTCTTTCTTAAAAGGAATATATTTAAAATTTTTACATGATGAAAGCAAAAAGAGTAAAAAAAATGTTCATCAACTCTAAAAATATAAACAAAAGGAAAAATAAAATTTGAATGTAAATTTAAAAAAATGAATGTTATGTTAAAATGCAAAATATAAGATAAAAATTATAATAAATAACCAAGAGGAAAATTTTGTTCATTATTCCTTTTTCATATGATTTTTGTTTGTTTTTATTTTTTAGTGAGCCTTTTTTATATGATAATCCTTTTCCCATACTTATTTTCTTACATCATGTGTGCTTGCAGTTTTTACCAAAGTTAAACAATTATGTCTTAATAATGCCTATTCTTCCATATCCTTCATTTCTTTTGGTTCAAATAATAACATATTCTACTGACATCTTTAGTAATGTGTTAGTTTCTTGAATTCTCATTTATGTTTTTAGTTTAAAAAATAGTAAGAACATATTCGATTTTTATATGAATAATTCTACATTTAATATTGCCCTGTTGGTTGGGGGTTGTAGAATACACCGATTGCACCTCTGCAGAGGGGTAAGACCCCCCCCCACCCCGCAACGAGTGTCCAGATTTTGACACTAAACAATCTGTTAGTGAAGTTCCAGATGGAACTTTTAGAAATGTGGAGTACTCCTTTATTGCCATCGCTCCCAGGTCCACTCTGGTCTAGAGTAGTAGCACCTGATAGGGTCCTATGTATGCGTTAAAAAGAACTAAACTGTGTACTTATGTGAAACTGAATTGTTTGAAATAGAACTGTTTGACTAAACTGAATAGCTTGAAATAGAAACGTTTTTGAGAATAAAACTCTGTACTTACATTTAAACTGCTTACTTATGCTAAACTGAATTGTTTGAAATGTAACTGGTTTTGATATTGAAACTTTACTTATGTTAAACTGATTTGTTTAATGTAGAAATGTTTTGACATTTAACTGTGTAAACAAAAATATACTTATGCTAAACTTAATTGTTTGAATTAGAATTGTTTGACTAAACTGAATAGTCTTAAATAGAAATATTTTTGACAATTAAACTGTGTACTCATGCTTAACTGAATTGTTTGAAATAGATCTGATTATTTGTATAAAAATGGATTTGACATTAAATAACCTGCAAGGGTTAATATGCCAAAAAACCCAATCAACCTACATATAATAATTAGTTTCTTTTCTGCTTTGAAAAATATATACTCAATTCAAAAGAAAATTCAGCTTTTTCTCAGATGTATATTATGGGATTTATTTGGATTATCTGCCCTTGAGCAAATCATTTGCCACCAAGTCTTTTGAAAATAGGAAATGGTTTCCATGACAGTCAAATTATCAGTAGGTTTCAGTATAATTTTGAAAGTAGAAAAATCCCATCTGTTACTTTAAGGATGAGTCAAACTTGAAGATGTAAGAAAGATCTTTTGTATTTAGAAAGACAAGATAAACTCATTTTGGCTTGTAGGAACATTTGATATATACATAATAAACATAAAAGTAGTATTAACAATAATATGCAAATATGGCCCAACTAATGAAATGTATTCATAGTTTTTCATGAACAAGCAGCATATGAAAAGGGTGCAAAAATGGTAAAAAGTTTTGAGTTCTTTGGTTTTCAAAGCCATGTGAGCTTTACATTTCAGTGCTGAAGTAAGTGATAATGTCATTCATCAGGTAGTGAGACCAAGTCTGTTCAATGAACAGAGATAAAAAGCACGTCTTTGTTGTTTAAAAAACAAGGACAAGAAGGGATTCTCACATGACCTTGAAGTGTGCAAAAGACATGCCCCAAAATCCAAAGAATGGCATTTATTGTCTCTCTACATAGGAATTGTGTCTTCAATATATACCCATATGTTTTTATTTTTATAGCAGCTGTTTCAGGTTAGGCTGATTAGAAATAAACTATTATTATATACTGGTGAAAATGAATAAATATTTATACATGCTTCTTTTTTTAAGTAAATTAATTTCTGAAAAGGTGTGGTCAAAAAGTCTCAAATTTGAAGTTTTCAAATTTGGGAAAAATGTTAAATACCAAAGGGTGTATTTTGAAGAAAATTGATTTCATTGCTTATTCATGCCTGGTTTAGTAAATATAGTTTCAGTTTTTAAAAAAAATGGAACATTTCTATGGAATTTCTTTTATGATATCATGATTTTAATGTCTCATGTGTTCCCCATCCCTGCCAACATATCACTGGAGGTCTCTGAAGTATCAGTTCTGCAATTCAAATAAAGGTACTCCCATAGAAATATTAAATTTTTTTTTATAAAAGTCACCTGTAGGAGATTCTAAGAATGCATTGATGGACATGTGGTGACTTTTTAAAATTATATTATAAAGGTGCTCTCATAAGGGCATTTAATTTTTTTTTTAATCACCCTGTATTTTCTGAACACAGAATTCTTGAAAAATATATTTAACTACACTTTTTTATCATTCAGTTATATTATTTACTTCGGTGATTTTATCGTGGTCATGATTAAATTTGATATCAAATTTCATCCTATTTTTAGAATATATAATTATTTGCAAGTAAATAGATGGAAGTACCCTAACATTTTTCAATTCAGTGTACAGTTTTTTTATGTCTACCAAAACAGATATGGAGAAATTAAGGTTTAAAAATTGGAACTCCAATAAAAGTTTCTAATCTATGTACAGTATGAATATTCCTTGTTCCTTTTTTATATAATCAACTGTGGGAATAAATAAAATAAAGTGGATTATTTTGTTTTTAATTTAAACAACGCTTCAGAATGTTTTAATACTTGGAGGTTTTTTTTTGTGTCTTTATTACAGAAATGTACCAATGTAAAAATGTTATGTTCATTGTGTACTCAGATATTTTTCACCAAAAATAAATCTTTTGTTTCATGAATTTTACATGCTAATAAACCATCAGTCTTTTGTTATTTGCTCAGTTGGCTAGGGCTGTAGAATATGTCGACGGCATCTCTGCAGAGGGGTAAGATCCACACCCAGTGAATGTTCTAGATATGACACTAAACTGCATTAGATAGTAAGGTTTTTGTCCTGGAGCTTTGGAAATTGTGGTGTACTCATTTATTGCTATTATTCCCAGCTCCACGCTAACCTGGAGTGGTCATACCTGTTAGGATTTCATCTATGGGTCAAACAGAAATATGTAATCATTTTCTAAACTTGAACCTATCTAACTACTGGCAAAAAATAACTGATGTTAAATTGAATTCTTAGTATTACATAGCAAGTCTTGAAATCATCTACTTGTATGCTAATAAAACTATTAGATCGCAATACTGAAAACGATTTAACTATGTTCAAACAAATAACTGTGGGTCATATAAAAAATCATGTTATCTGCAAACTGTTCATTTTCAAATCATATATATTTAATGTATTTATGTATAAACTAGATTTGGCATTAAACAAGCCTAAAGGGTTGATGTCATAAAACATAACCAACCATCTTTTGTTATTGGATTTTCTTTACCTCTTACCATATGGAATAAAATAACTGTTACATTTTTGAGTTTTTCAACAAAACAATAGACACTATCACATTGGTGATTCTTGTTTAATTGGTTATTGAAGAAAATTTAATGGGATTTGAAATGATGCTTAAAAAGATTTAAGAACAAGAAGAATTTTAAGAAATCCTTTGTCAAGGTCTAAGGGCTCATATCATATATGTTTGTATAGATCTCAAATATTCCAGTAACAGCACTCACCTAAAATTTCTTTATCTGTTATGCTGGAGAGGAGGAATGTTTCTCATGTCACGTGATGTCCCATTGAGATGATAGAAATTAGATTAATACGATTCCCCGTGTTTGAATTAACAGTAGCAAGCCATCAGAGAGTGACTGTTAAGAAAGAATGTAGGTCACACGGGAGACCAGATGTTTATACTTGGTGACCTCACTCTGGTCGCCTGACACGAGAAGGTAGAAGCCAAATGATTGGCTGGGATCCTAAAACGGAAGTGGGGACTCCCTCCCGTCAGCGGAAATAGAAAAGAAAAAAGTTAGTTGATGGACAGGGTTCATAGGGGACAGAACCAAAGCCAGTACTCCGGGTAGAAGAAGACAAAAGAATATCTCGGACATGAAGAAGCCATTTTCTTCAAGCCAATATTAAGAATAGCATAAAGTCTATTAGCCCGTAAAAGAAGAAAGATTCTCCACAGAACTCCATCAAAGAAATAAGATGAGTACCATTGGGCCTGTTTCTCCTTATACCAAATTTTGTATACCCTCTCTCTCTCTCTCTCTCTCTCTCTCTCTCTCTCAAGGAAAACGAAAGAAAAGAAAAGACATTTCTGTTCATGGACTGTTCAATTATTATATCTTTGTATAGTAAAAGATTGATATATTTTAATATTCCCTCATGGTCTAAGTTGTTATTTGTGGCGTCTGCTACGAATTTGTTACTTCATGCTTCCTTTTCAGCTTCTGTTCGCCTTATGTTATCTTGCTTAAAATTGTCCTATAAATTCCTTTAAAATATCACACGGGAAACCAGAGTTGTCGACTACTACAATATAATATTATTACGTCTCAACTTAGAGGTCCATATCTTCCATTGTCTAGGGGAGGAAGTCTAGTGGCCTTGGTGGGTGTGTGTATAGTGTGAAATTTGGAACCCCTTGCCAGCGGCGGTCAGTCTGGCCATAAATTAATCCCCCACATATGCCAGTGCTTATATGCCTGAGAAAAAAACTGTGAACGAGGACTTATTCTATAAGGGATCAAGTACCAACCTGCCCCATCTTCACACGTGCAAAAATTAAAGCCCCGTTTTGGGATTTTAGTCAATTTGCCGTCACACTCATGTTAAGAAATTATGAAAACAATAACTACAATATCTACAAATTACTTCAGTGAATGCTATTAATTTTAAAGAAAACATGTTTCTTTTTCTTATCCATAAAACAAGGACTGTGACATCATAGTAAGTGAATGCCAACTCCAACTGTGCTATTACATTGACTTTTAGACTAAATATTCTTGGGAAAATTATGAACCCTCTAATGGCTCCCAATTAGGGTTTAAATAGTACCACTACTCTTCTGCAAGGATGACTTTGGTATTAAATAACCCATGAACATTGATAGGTCATTAAAGCAAAGAAACCAAATAAATAAAACAAAGTAATGTGTACCAGTTAGCATCTGACAGAAAAGCATGATCACAAAATGTTAGATAGTTTTAGATGCACTTATCAAAAGTAACAACTGTGATAGTCTACGTCAATAGAAGGCAATAATCACTTCATTTATATATTTAGAAAGGCATGAACTTAAGAAATTTCATTCCTTGAAGAATAAAATTAGTTGTTTTTATACTATAAAAATGAAAACAACCATATCAAGAGAAGAGGATGTTTTTTTTAAACTTATGAAAAATGTGTTTGATATTCAATAAATTCACATCTATTAATATCATCACGATATGAGTATTATTATAGATTTATAAGAAGATCGCTTCTGGTGACAAAATATTTGGGTCTAAAATGGACATACAACAATTTAGAATTTTTAACACTTCAACTAATTTTTTTATGTTTATCACATAAATGTACAATATTCATTTTTAAACCCCAATACTTGTCATCAAAGGCAATAAAATCTTTTAAATCTATACGAAATGGTTGCAAACAAATTTTCAGTTTTCTTTTTAAAATGGTCTTTTTATCTTTAAATGTAAAAGAGGGAATAGGGTGAGGAGGGGTTGTTGGTAGGTCCCACTTTACTATGAATCATTTGTCTTCTTTAGTCTTGGATTCCCCTAGCATTAAAGCGCCATTATTATGTCATGATTTGTTTTTACCTCTGGTCTGTTCTAAATTGCCATTCTTGATTCAAAGTGTAAAATCATTTATTGCTTTTGAGTGGTTTGAGGTTGCTTTAGGGTTGCCAATTTAGATGTGTTTTTTATTTTGTTTTCTTTTTTTGAATTCATGAGTCAAGTGATGACAATATTTAGATGGTTGTGTAATTTTTTTTGATGCTTTGAAGTCCAGTATTGCCAGTTAAGATTTTTTTAAATTTGGGAATGACAATTAGGTTCATCTTACTGAATGGTAACTTTATCAGTCTATCATAGTAATTTGTTACATTTTTCTTTGTTTTTCAAAGAAGATATCAAGATTAGATTGTGTAAGACACAGTTTGTTATCTCCCTTGTAATTCTCATCAATTTATTTTTTTTGTGGTGAAAGGTAAATAGTAAATTACTTTAGGTATATAATAAAAGCTTTTTTTAATGAACTTTAACAAAACATTTATCATTTAGTAATTAATGAGGTCAATAAACTAATTTTGATAGAAATATATATATATATATATATATATATATATAATAATTATAATAATATAAATGAATAGTCCTTATACCAAATAGCTTAAAGGAACTGTCTTATTTCTACAGTAAAATATGAATAAAAAGAAATGTAATACTTAAATTTATTATCCAGATAAAAGTAAGTTTCAGTGATTTTTTTTCAGTTATTTAAGTATAGTTACATATAAGTCCTAGTGATTATATATCAGCAATCAGCCATAAGCTTAGATCTTCTTAGTGGTTTGGGGAAAGATAGACTAATGAAGTAGAGTGAAATGGTTAATTGTAGCTAGTTGATGACGTAATTTTTAAATGTAACTATCCAGTGAAAGAAATGAAGGAAAGGATTGAAACTTAATATTTACAGTCATCATCAAGATAAGATTAATTTTCTATATATTACTCCAAACATATAACTGGCATCCTATTCTGGAGTGTCCTTGATATGACATTAAACTGCATTTAATAGTGAGGCTCCATTCCTGGAGCTTTGAAGAATGTGGAGTACCTCTTTTGCCATTACTCCCAGGTCCACTCTGATTTAGAGTGCTAATATCTGTTATAGTCCCATGTATGGATCAAATGGGAATGTGTAATAATTTTCTAAACTTGAAACTATTTAACTGTGTGCAAAGAAGTGGCTGATGTTAAATTGAATCATAAGTATTACATAGCAAGTCTTGGAACCATTTAACTGTGTTCAAATAAAACTACTAATGTTTGATAGCAATACTTAAAACAAGCTGTGCACAAGCAAATGAGCTCTGTTCATTTACAAATAGTATTTATCGACAGGATTTGACATGAAATAAACTACAAGTCTTGATATGCCACAAAACATAGTCAACTAGTGGCATTTAAATTCTTGGGAAAACTGATACAAAAAGATCCGATTTACAAAGAACTAAAATGAAAATTATTTTGCCAATTTTTATGATATGGTTTTTGAATGTCCATTTTAATTTGTATATGAATATATATATCTCGGAAGAAAGAGTTTGAGAAATCTACTTCTGAATAAATATTAATCTATTTGCCAACTTGCATATATCTACTGTGTTAGTACACTTTCGGAATTGTATGTTGCTTTATGAGATGCATATGCATGAATACAATTTTTTTTTCAAAGATGAAAAGAATCTATATAATAAGTCTACACTTCAAAAGTGAACTCTGAGCTAAAATATTTATGAAGAGGTTTTCTTTCCATTAATGACGGAACTTGAAAAGGCAAACAAAAGAAACACCTGAAATAGAATTTTTCTTTGCTTCTGCTTGGTTGGCAAGTATTTTAACAAATTATTTAAGAACAAAAGAACATAACATTTATGAATATATACGTTTTTTAGTTTGTCATCACCTCTTCCAATGACTAAGATTTAAAATGTATCTACAATCAATTGATTTTGAATCATATTTCCCTTATAAAATGTTTATCTATTTCAGACTAAAGAGAATAAAATTGGTTTTGTATAATAAGATGGGGAAAATTCCCAGAAACCAATTGAAATTAACAACTGGTTTTCCTGCCATATTCACTTCTACATTCAACCTCATCTGCTGTGAACACGATGTTAGTGTGGCTTAGAATATGTTGACTATTCCCAGAAGAGGGTTATGACTCCCCACCAAGAGATGTCCTGGTTATATTCACTAAACTATTTTTGATAGTCTTTAGTTCTAGAACTCAGGGAGTACCTTTTTATTGCCATTACTCTCCGGTTCACTCTGACTCAGAACCCACACAAGCAAGATCATTCTATCTGTGGGTCAAATAGATCTGTTTCAAATTGAATCATATTTGATTGGACTAAGTGAAAAAAAATTCTCTGAAACAACTATTCAAAAAGAGTAAATATGAATGTGATTCCCTTACCTCTCGGCATAAGATAACTCTTAATGGGTTGACATGCTGTTCAATTCAATCATTCAAATCTTCTGTGAAGAGAGATATTTATTGATTGTTGTCACTACATATTAAGAAGTATGTTTACCTTTTGTCTGAGAAAGACACGGCTACATTGTCTATATAGAGAGTAAATTTTAAAAAACCTTTAGCTCATTTCACATGCTTGAAATTGTAGTTTTAGTATGCTTATGTTTCAGATCTAAAATAATTTCTGTTTTTCTGTATTCTACTCAATGGTTGAATTTATTTGTTTACTCAAAATGTATTAAGAGTTAAAAGCTTTTAACTTGGATCTTTTGATCTTTTACAATGAAGACTATTTGTCACTTAAAAGAAACATGGATTTTAGATAAGCTAGTTGTTTTTTTTTTCTTTATTACAAATATATCATTAAGAAATTCATTGAAAATCTTTTTCAAAATTCATTTTTGTAGTATAAATGAATACTTAGAAAAGAACCTTGATATATTTTTCTCCCACAAAATATTTTTGCCAATGGAGTATTTTTTATTGCTACAAATTTAGTCAGTACTATCAAATATCTGATATTATATATCTTCTTTAAGTGAAGATTTTATAATGACAGTATTTGAACTACTTGGAATCTTTATGCTAATTGCCGGAATGCCTTTCTGTATCAAGGTTCAAATAATTCAGAAATTCCTTTTTTATACATAATATTTTAATGAAAAGGTTTTTTTTTTTGTTTAAAAGTAAAGCAGAGAAAATATATTCATGATATAATGAATTTTTAAAAACTTTTTTCTGTTAAATATATGATGCATTTACATTAAATATTCAACATTTGATAGAAATAAATATTCATTGATCAAATGGATTATTATTTTGTTTTCTTATGATCTCATGCATAGAATTAGATGAAAGCCAGGAATATCAAAAAGCCATGCTTCTTTAACAAAATGGAATTTTAAACTTGTGGGAATGGTTATTGATTTTCTAATATAGGGCTTTCAAATCCTTTCCTGACATCAAAAAGTACAGAAATTAGCTGATATTTTTAATCCATAACTAAATTTCTTAAAAATGTCAAGCAAATATTGAAGCAATATTATACTCATACACACTGGACTTAAGTATAGAGAATATGACTGAATCATTGTATTTATCATAATTGATGTAGATAATTTAAATCAGAGTATCCTATTTATAATTTCCTGAAAACTACTCATTATCAAATCAATTATCTCAATATCTGTTAATTAATCACAAAGTTATGTTTGTTCATCTCTAATTTAATGCTATTATCATCAATCCTATATTATCATTAATTTTCCTTTTCGGGGGGGAAAAAAACCAAAACATCTGATTTTAGGTGATTTTCTTTTAAGTTGCTTTTTCTTGAACAGTTATTATAGGGACTAGAAAAACAAAACTCTTTCTTGCTTTTAACTGTTAATCAGATCTAAATTTTTGCATTCAAATGTGATTTTTTTTCTTTCAAAGAAGTGACATAATAATCATTTGTGTTCCTGACATTTTTGTGGAATCATTTTCAGTACTGAAGTTCGTTTTTGAGGTTTTTTTTTTTTTTTTTTTTTTTTAATTAGTCGAATTCTCAGCTAAAGTTTTTAAAATTTAACCTCAAAAGAAGATTTACATCACTTTTATCATTAGGATACATATGAAAAGTTTAAGTTATGAAAAAGCCAAAAGAATATGCTGTTGGCAGATTTTAAACATTTTTCACATTTTCAAACATAAGATATGTGAGATTTGCTGTATTCTCTCTTAGGATATCTGGTGAGATTGTATTCAAAGCAAAAAGGAAATTTACTATATTTCACAAAGCAGAAAGGAAATTTACTATATTTCATAATCTAAATTATCAAAAAATATTAAATTGGAATAATATAACTAAATAGCCATATTTTACCGTTTGATGCTGAGGTTCTTCATCCAGAAATGTTTTGCCCTATCAGTGGGGCATAGAGTATTCTGACTGTAAGACCCCCACTGCTACCAAAAAAGCCATCCTGGATATAATAGAAAACTACATCTGATGGTAAGACACCAGTGAAGGAGATTTGGGAATTGTTCTGTTACTCCCAGGTCTGCTCTGACCCAGAATGATATTACCTATTAGGGTCCCATCTTTGTGTCAAAGTGTTGAATTATTTGTATTCAATAGGACTGTGTGCAAAAAACCCCCCCCCCAAACCCCCCTTAGCTAACAAATAGAAAAAATACGTAAATATGAACATAGAATGAAAATTAACACTAGACAGGTTGACATGCCATTAAAATCAATCAGTTTGGATATGTAGATATCAGATGTGTATTTATAAAATGAAACAATTCTTAAAATATAGAGGTTGATAAAAATAATGCCAAAAGCATAATTATAAGCAACTGATGTTAGATGAATAAAAACTGTTAGAGAGTACTCATGGCATAGGAGCTAAAATGCTTGACATCATAGTGAGTTCAAGCTCTTGTCATGCTATTATATTCAGTTTTGGACACATAGTCTTGTGAAAAGTATGATCATTTTATCTGCCCTCCAAAACTATGGGTTGATTAGTATAACTAGTGTTTTTCTGTTTTGGCATGAAATAACCCATGAAGGTTGAAATGCTATTAAACAAAGAATCAAAATTTTTATTAGTGTTTACAATTGTACATGTAATAATCTAACTATTCATCAAATTATATTTACTTAGGGTTTCTTCATTAATTAGAAGTAATTTTGAAATGTTTTTGCTGTTAATTTCATTCTTCATATTTAGATAGTATATTCTAGTCTATCTGCAAATTAAGTTGATAATTACTTTCTAACTATGAGAAAATTTTACTTAGAAAAAAAAACAAATAAATTCTTTAGCCAAAAAATAAGGGTAGGAGATAATTTAGTTAAGAAATGTTCTTATAAAAGAGAATCATATATTTGAATATTTAAGATAAGAAATTATAATTTGAGTAGTTTGTTCATTATTAAAGAAAGGAATTAGATATAACACTAAGTAAATATGGTAATGGCACTCATTTGAGATTCATAAAAATCATATAAAAGATTGGAATTTATTTGGGAAAAAAATTCTATTGTTATAGATGCAGTCAAGGTCAGAATGTATTAATGATATTTCTGCTCTTCCTGAGAAACAATATTCTTTTAAGTTTATATGTGCATTTGAAAAGCTCTTAAGCATGTGTTTCTCAAGATCCCCCCCCACTCTTTAATCATGTTTTATGATTCACTTGAGATTGAAGAATGAAGGTCAATAGCCTCTCCAACTCTCAATAAATTCTGCAACTTTCTTTCCATCTTCCTTTTGACCTACTTAATCTCTTTAAATAACAGGAATATTACATCTATTAAACAAAAGGATAAATTGTTTTCATAGATTTAATTTCTTCTAGACTAAATCTAAGATACCCAGAATAAAGTTTACAACAAAGACAAAATAGCAAAAAACACCCCCCAAAACAAACCCTGTCTTATCAAAGTCATGACAAAATAAGGCTATTTATGGTATTTAACAATGGTGGGGATATTACCAGTCTTGTACCCTTGAAGATATTGATTCTTTAATTAGTAATGTTCACTGAGTAAAATCTTAGAAGATATTGAAGTTCTGGCATTTCTTTCATATCTCAGTTGCATTACAGTTGGTTAAAATATTGCATTTCTAAAATTTACAAAGTCATTTAATCAAGGAATACAAGAGTAAATGCATAGACTTGACCAAATGTCATAAAATTAAATGACTTGTGAACCTTTTTAGGTTTTTCTTGTAACAGCAATCTATCATGATATAAGTAAAGTAAAGTTGGCGACCATAGTCGAGGGTAACCCGAAGGCTCCCTTTTCGATAGCTACTACATCAAGGTGTAGGGGAGGGCGCTACTCCTTCCCTGGATTGCTCTACTTTACCCTTGATCCGTACCTTATAATGCTGAGTGTTAAGCAAGGAGGCATCAAGTACCATTTTTTGAGTCTTTGGTATGACGCAACCTGGGATTGAACCCAGGTCTCCCGGGCCATTGGCGAACACTCTAACCCCTAGGCCAATGTCCGGTATGATATAGATACTTCTATTTAGGAAGGAGTCAAGGATTCTTATTAGTATTTCATATCAAGAACCTAGATCCTCAAAAAAATTATGTTCAGCATTAACAGAAACTCACCAAATTGACATTCATTTACAGAGAGGACTGGAAATTGCTTTATTTTCTAAAAGTACTTTAAGTTTATTAGTCTAATGAAAATCCCAATCTTTTGTGCTGCTTAATTTTTTTTTTCCCAGTTAGATAATAAAAATTTTAGTAATATAAATGCAGGTGATCATGGCAGAATGGTTATGAAGTAGTCTCAGCTCCCCAAGTTCAAATCTTGAATGATGCTATTTGTATTTCACAGTGTTAATACCTTTTGGGAAAAGTATAGATCAAATTATTCTGCCTCCAGTTATTGATAAATAGTAGAGCCGGCTGTGCTCTTCAACCTTGGTATAGCAACTGGTCTCGGAGAAAGAAAACTGTGAATTCAAACCAGACCTGGAAAGGATAAAATCTAATAAGCTACTCCTGCCCAAGACAGATGATATGAGTAGCGACCCCACAATCAAATCAGTTTATGGCATAAGTCTCTTTTTTTTTTTCTTTGTTTTTTTCTATTAGAAAAACAAAGAAATGAATAAATATATCCTTGAAATAATTTCATCCATGACAAAGTAATTAATCGGAAAATTTTCAGGATTCTTGAATTTATGTTTATAGACAGAAATTAAATCTTAAATATGTAAAGAAATTTGAGATACATGGAAATCCTATAAATATAATGAGTGACAGGGAACATAACTCACTGTCATCAGTAGTGACAGATGAATTTATTGGTTTAAACTGCAAGAACAATATCTTAAAAATAATGTGAAATAATTTAAATATGAAAACAAAAATGTTGACTGATATCTGATGGCTTTTACTTCCTAATTTATCTTTTACCTCATTCCTTGAAATGTTCTGATTTTGAAACTAAACTGCATCTGATGGTGAGGTTCCTGTTCTAGATATCTGCGGAATGTGGAGTACCTTTTCACTGTCATTACTCCCAGGACCACTTTAACTTGGAGTGGTAGTACCTGTTAGGGTCCCATTTATGAATCAAATCTGTTGAAAAATTATTTGTATTCAAGAGGACTGTTTGTGCAAAAAAATTGTTTTACGAAACAACTAGTGAAAAAATATGATTTCCTGACCTCTAGGGATAAAATAATCCTAAATGGGTTGACATGTTAAAATGAATCAAGCCTTGAAAATTTTGGAAGTTGAATCATTTTGATTTCACCTAAAACACTATATATTGTATTTTACCATGTATAATAAAAAATAGTTTAAAAAAAAAACAACTGGTTGTTGTGAGTACGTATTCGACTTGATTATTATGAAGCTAAATGTTAAATTAATTTTATAAACCTTCTTTAGATATTTGCCTTACTTCTCCCACTATTAGCAGGTATACAAGTTTGTTTTTTTTTAAAGTGGAGATAAGCCAACATGCAAGTAGATGATGAACAAATATTTCAGTTCTGTCACCATTCTTCATCAGGCAAAAAACCTGACTCATGCAGTTTTTTTGTCATTTATTAAAGCTTTGCCTTGTTTTCCACCAGGCTAGAAATAAAGACCACCTAGTGAGATTCAAACTCACTAACAAGGGTCTACTAGCTTATCTTTATAAGCATTGCACTATTCTTCAGTAAATGAAATAGTCTTAACTATTTGTATTGAAGAGAAAATGAGAATGAGTAAGTCCTCTTAAGTTTCTTGAAAGTAGGGAAGATATTTTGTCAAGTCACTACTCACCAAGGACTAATATTAGCATTAGTATATCTGTTGTATACTAAAACTGAATAAATGGAAGGAGAGACTAGCTCATTTAATATATACAGAATATACATACAAGTAGTATTTCAAAGAATACTAAATGTCTCCCAGCAGACAAAATATGCACATAGTGTTCTATGAACCAGCAGTATGTGAAAGAAGTATACAAATGGAAAAAGGCTTGAGAATCATGGACAGTAGAAGGATTACAGCCATCCTGGACTTTACAATACCAAGGCAAAAGACGGCATCTCTAATATTCAAAGAACAAAGGCAAAGAAAAATGGATTTGTGAAATTGCCTTGTGATAATCCATGAACCATCTAATGAATGAACGCATTCTGTAAAGGAGACTCTTATTGTCTCCTGACAGTTTCTTGATCATCTTAGGAGAAACCTGGGCTTGATATCTTTTATATGATTATCTGAATAAAAAAGTAATCACAATTAAATTCCTGCAGTTTATTATTTGTTAAAAGCTAAAATGTCTAAAATACTTTTATGAATTTATATGCAGAATTAGGTAAAATACTAGGAGAACACAGTAAGTTTCCAGACTTTTCCCGTATGGGCACTTTTATTGATAGTACATACATGAAACTCTAGTCTCCTTCAAAGTAATCTCCTCTGGCTGCAATGCACTTGTTGTTCTGTTCCAACAACTTCTGGAAGGCCCCATGGAAGTCCTCTTGTGTGAGCATGTCAATGACTTTCATCACAGCCTCTTTCATTTCCTCAATTGTCTCATAACGACAGCCTGTGAGCTTAGGGAATAACCAAAAGTCACAGGGAGCAAGGTCTGGACTGTAGAGAGGGTGAGCAACTGTCTTGATGCCCATCTTGGTCAAATAGTCTGTGACAAGGATGGAGTTGTGGACTGGTGCATTGTCCTGGTGGAAATGCCACTGAGCCGATTTGAAGAGTGCTGTCTTCTTCCGACGGAATCTCTTCCTGAACTCCCTTAAAACCTCAACATAGTATTCCTTGTTGACTGTCTGTCCAGTGGGAGCCCAGTGCATGTAGATCATGCCAGCCCTGTCAAAAAAAAGGGATCATCAAAAGTTTGTGGGTGGATTTGCTCTGTCTGGCCTTCTTGGGTCTGGGAGAGCCAGCATGCTTCCACTAGGAACTCTGTCTCTTGGTCTCTGGGTCATAGCAGTAGATCCAGCTTTCATCGCAGGTCACCAGAGCATCAAGAACTGCGGGATCTGAATTGATCAGCTCGACCATCTCCCTGCTGTCATGACGTCTTTCTTTCTGATCTTCTCTGAGCACCCTTGGAACAAAGTTTGTGCAAATCATCCTCATCTTCAGTTCCTTGCGATTAATTGTGTGTATAGTTCCCACACTGATATCAGACTGTGCACTTATTGTCTCTATAGACACACGACTGTCCTTATCCATGAAATTCTTTATTTGGCCAATCAACTCTGGTGTTCTGACTTCCTTACTCCTCCCACACCTCTGATCATCACTCACAGACTCCCTGCCTTCCTTGAATCTCTTATGCCACTCAAAAACTGATGCTCGATGCATGCAAGATAGTCCAAAAGCAGTCTGAAGCATCCCATACATTTCTGTGGCATTTTTTTCCAAGTTTAAAACAGAATTTTATTGCATATCGTTCTTCTAATGCGTTCTCATGTCCAGATTGCATTTTCGAAATTCACAAGCTGTGACAATCAGGCTTTAGTAGGGTGTATTCCAATTGCTGCTGTAGCTGTTCATTTGAATCTGAAATCATAAAAATTGGTCAGTCATCTCATAAGATGTTTAGCAATCATCATCATGTCGTACTGCTAGCACGGATATACCTGACCCTCTCTTGCCACTTTTCCCTATCGTTCATCGCCTCTGGCAGGTCTTCAGGGCTACATCCCGTATCCTCACATAGCTGCTGTATGTATGTTCAAGCTGGTCATCCTGCTTTTGCCCGGCCATATGTGGGGGTCCATAGGAGTACATCACTTATGAGCTTGTCCTTGCTTCTCCAGCAGTGTCCTGCATGTCTGGTTCATCTAACTTGGATAGTTTTCATGATGGGAGGCAGGTGGCCGTATAGTTGGTGCCTTGTTGGGTGTTGCCGCCAGGACTTGGTCAATATTGCTCGCAACATTCTTGTGTAATTGCCATCTAGCTTCTTCTCCAGTTGTTTTGATAGCGTCCAAGTAGTGCATCCATACAGCAGTATCAACACGACCGCTGCCTGGAAGAAACTGCGTTTCATTCTATCAGTCAGGTCTGATTCCCATATGATCGAGAGCCTATCGATAGCTGTCCATGCCTTCATTAGCCGCGTGTCAATGTTTCCTTTTTTTCTTTTTTTTTTTCTTTTTTTTAAAAAATTTTCAAGAGTCTACGACAATTTTATAGCCTGTACAAAAAAAAGTTTTGAAACTTATTGAAGGCACCTTGTATTTTGATTACTTCTAAAATACACTCAAGCAAGAAATTTTTCAGTACTTTGTATTTGACAAAACAAAAATGAAAAGTATTTTTATTCAGTGAATGATGTGACAATATGGAAGAGTAGGAACAATTACTCATCTTTGAAATGAAATGGGAATTCTTTCAAGCTGTACCTATGTCACTACTACTGTATAGTTGCACCACTTGAACAAAATACCGGGAGGAAATGAGTGATAGGAACTACACAAGGATGATACATGCTGCTTTAAACAAGTCCCGGAAGCAGTATCCTACACAACAGCAGGTGTACAGCCATTTAACTCCTGTTTTACAAACTATCCAAGTAAGAATAGAAAGACATGCTGGGCACTGCTGATGAAGTAAGGACAAACTCATACACAGTGTTCTACTGACTTCTATATAGGGACACACCAGTGTTGGCCAACCTGTGAAAACTGTTTATCAGCTCTGTGCATATACTGGGTACCATTGAAAAGATTTAACGAAAATGAGTATCGATACAGATGGATGGCAAGAAAGTCAAAAGAATTCATGCAGTCGGCATACCTTGATGATGATTACAAGTCAAAATTGTGAAAAAGCTATGATGTAGTTTTTAGAAATTTTATTTAGACTGTGATTGTAAAGTAATTTGATAAGACACAGCTTCATCTTCTCAATCAAGTCAATAGTTTAAGAATATTTTTCATCAGTATTCAAAACTTAGTGTGGATAAATATAGAAATCAAGTCTTATTTAGGTTAATAAGCTATTACCAAATAACAAATGATAAAAGGCAATGAGTCAATCAGAATGGTACAAAGAGATGAATACCAATGAAATTTTATATTGTGGATATATACATATATGTATTGTCACACTGATAAAGCAAAAGAAAAGTGTAGAAATAAGGAAAGGTGATGAATGAGGGGTTTGAATGCTTTTTAGTAAATCTGATTTCAAATTGATAAAGGTAGAAAAAGTAGAAAAAAAAACACTTTGAATAATGTTGATGTGATTAGTTCCCTGAGGTTCACACATTTGAGGTGTGTTTCAAAAAGTATTCAGACTGAAGCTATATTTACTAAGATAGAAATGAAAAATGAATGAAATATTAATTTTCCTTAAAAGTGTCCCCATGACATTCAGCACACTTATTCCAGTGAGTTTTTTATTGGTTGAAGCATCTCTGAAGCCCTTCTTTTGATGTACTGTGAAGTTGAGTTATCTTATTTCTTTTAATGTCCTTCACATCATCAAATGTCAAATTTGAGATAATCTTCCAGTTTAAGAAACCAGAAAAAGTTGTATGCATACTAGTTGAAGTACACATCTAGTATGAGATGAAGATTGGTATCATAACTTGTTTTAATGGAAAACTCTTTTGTCTGATTGGTGAGGGATTAAATATTGTGTCTGATAAAGTTAATTTATGCAAAGCTTCTGGATATAGTCCTGAAAAGTGCTAGAATCTTTTTTTTTTTTTTTTTTTTTATAGTGTTGGCAGGGAGATCATTATTTGTAGACACCTTATGGTGAAAATTTCAGGGAGACAAATTTTTTTGATTACATGAATGACACATAGAAATTATCAATTTAAACATTATTTTTGCGTGTGGATCGTTTGTTTTTTACTAGCAATAATTCTATGTTACATCACCAGTTTGAATAATTACCTGTAATTCCATTACATCACCAGTTTGAATAATTACCTGTAATTCCATTACATCACCAGTTTGAATAATTACCTTTAATTCCATTACATCAGCAGGTTGAATAATTACCTCTAATTCCATTACAGCACCAGTTTGAATAATTACCTCTAATTCTGTTACATCACCAGTTTGAATAATTACCTCTAATCCTAATTCTGTATTACATCACCTGTTTGAATAATTACCTCTAATTATAATTCCATTACAGCACCAGTTTGAATAGTTACCTTTAATCCTAATCAATTCTGTGTTACATCACCAGTTTGAATAATTACCTCTAATTCCATTACATCACCAGTTTGAATAATTACTTCTAATTCCATTACAGCACCTGTTTGAATAATTACCTCTAATTCTGTTATATCACAAGTTTGAATAATTACCTGTAATCCTAATTAATTCTGTTACAGTTTGAATAATTACATCTAATCCTAATTAGTAATGTTTAGTTGATTGTGGATAATTATTTTGATCGGTGAAATTATTTAAATTTTACTTGAAAATTTTGAAAATTCTCATTCTGTATAATTAGTAATGTCTTCAAGTAATATGGTTTCCTTCTGGAGAACCTATTTCAATGAGACACTCTCTTTCTACATGACAAACAATTTTTTTTCATTAAAACTTCCCTCTAGGTTCAATTTAGTAGCTTTACATCAAACAGTTGGGATGTGTATACAGGACAAACAAACTTTAACCAATTTTTCACACAGAAATACACACTTTCATGCATGCATACATACATACATATATATATATATATATATATGTGTGTGTATGTATGTATGTATAAAATAAAACTATGATGTAGAAAGAAGAACCAAGAAAGTAGCATAGAAAACTTGACAAATAATGGTATTATCATTGAATTATTCTTTGTTTCTTTTATCCTATTAACTCCAGGCTGGCTCATGAACACCATCCGCAGTGGATGCCTCTTACTGATGGTGTGGGTGTCAAGAGATTTTTCTGTTAGAACTGCAATCTCAATCCAATGAAAATCCAAATGTTTCTAAGCATCTTCTCTGCTCACCACCACCACAATCAGCTAAGACTGTTGAATAATCCTTTAAGAAGGACCATCTGCCAGCAATGTCTAAACCTCTTGCAAAGCTTAGCTCTGTACTGCAGTATTCAGAGCCTATCAAATACTTTATGAAGCATTTGCAGATATTTACCATGTAGTATTGCATTGACTGATTCCTCTGAAACTAATGGTTATTTTCTATCAAGTATCTAATTAATCCTTTTACATAATAAAATGGACCTCTGTAATTTTTCCCCTGCTTACAGTTCTCTGCAAATATCAGCCATTTCAAATTTCATATCTGATTTGTAAATATATTTATCTATAAAAGAGTCAATGCAGAATTTGTTTTTTATCATATAAATCAAAAAATTAAGAAGATGACCTGTGTTAGATTACCAGGTTACATTCTATTTAATTGTTAGCTTTCAGTCATTTTTGTGAGTAATAGTCTGGATTATAATGTTGACTTAGCTAGAATATAAGATGTGTTCAACAAGTTTTTGAGACTGAAGCTCTGATTACTAAGACTGAAATGGACAATCAATGAAATACTAATTTTCTTCAAAATAGTCCCCTTGTTATTCAACATATTCATTCCAGTGAGATTTATATTGGTTGAAGCACCTCTGAAACTTCCATTTTAATATAATGTGAAGCTTTGTCATGATATCTCCTTTCATGTTTTTAACATCCTTAAATCTTAGTCTAAAGATAATTTTTTTTGTTAAAACAAGAAAGTCAAATTTTGATTGTATAAAAAGTGCAGCACTTGCATAATCCTGTGTTTTGTCAAAACCTATGTTTGAAATGTCTAGAATTCATCTATAATAATCTAATAAGTTGCTCAGCTATGCACATCGTCGTTTAGATTTGAACACTAGAAAAATTTTGATCCCAATAGTTTTTGATCATGCAATAATTAACTTTTGCAGGAAAATAAAGAAGTATCACAAATGTTCAAACTGATAAAAGTGGAGGAATCCATAATCCCAGAAGTAAAGAAATGGCAGATAATTGTAGTGTGAACTGAAGTGAGAGTTTCACAATTAAATTCAGATGAACATTGATTTCATGAACAGTACTGAAAATTTTACTGATAAGTAATAAAGAAAAACCTTTATATCTCATATAGACAAATAGTAGATAGTAATGAGATGTTTTGAATTGCTGCTTATTGGTAGCAATAATCAATGGGAAGATTTGATTTACATTCAGCTACTTTCTGACTGATCAGGAAAGCTCTATTTTCCAAATCTCCATCATAAGTGCCATATTTATACAGTTTTTTTTCTCATATTAACTGAATTTCCTCTTTTTTATTATTTTTTTATTCATTTTTTTTTTTTTTTTTTTTTTTTTTTTTACAAATAGACACTTTTTATTACCATATAGCTAAATATCTGCAGATTCATATGAATAAAAAATCTGTATCATTTGGGGAAGGTTTTAAAATTCCACAATCTTTATCTAACTCATGTTATTAATCATTACTTAGAAAATATACATATTTTAAAATTTTGATGTCTAGAAAGAAAAAAAAAATTAATTTCAAGTTTGAGAGAAATAGTGGAAGAGTTTTTCTTGCCCACCACCAAGTCTAGATTGATTTAGTGATAGGTTGACATGCCATTAAAATCAGTCTGGTATTATTTTATGCTTAGAGGGAAGGGCATTGTATATATGGTGTATTTGTATTTAAGTTTTCTCATGTAGTTTCTTGAGAGCTTTTTTTGCACATGGTTATGATATCAAGTATTCAGATCTAATACAAATAATTTGCAAACAGATCTTACCAAAGATGAGACTCTCACAGACACTCACTATGGATCAGAGTGGACTGTGAACTTGGGTGTGATAGCAATAAATAGGAGCTCTACATACCCCAGAACTAGAGTCTCCCTATTATATGCAGTTTAGTGTCATATCCAGGATAACCCTTGTTGGAAGATAACCTGTCCGCAGTCAGGCATAAAATCTGAAGAGCTAAATCTTAGGTCAGGGTAAAATTGGATTTATGCTTTTTCCAAGTGAAGAAGAGAATGCAAACAGCTTCACTTAGAATTTGAACTCTGTAAGCCGCTTTTATTTTCAATGCTGATAACGATTGCATCACTTGGACCTTTATAAATCAAATGAATAATAAATTGGATTCTTATTTTTAATAGCGCTTAACGGCCTAAAATTTTCGTCTGTTGAACAAAAGACAAATCTCAGTAATGAAAATAATCTGTTGAATTTTCAAAGAACTACAAAGTGTTGAATATCATTCTGATGACATGTTGGTGACATATTTATCAAAGCAAAGATATTCACACTGATGGCTCCTGCCTAAAAAAATTGCCTCTGTTTTTAAACTCGGCAGATAAAAGATCTTTCTTGAGGTTTCTAAAGTTAACCACTTATTTTTGTAGTTACTGTTTATTATTGACACTAATAAGACAGCTTGTCAGTTTTTGTCTGCTAGTGATCTTCACAATTCATGAACTAATATCTCAATTAGGAAATGTTATATTTCTGATGACATTTTGTTTCTAGTAATACACACACACAAACACTTTTTTCTATTGTCACTTGAATTGATTTAATCTTGGATCTACCTATTTTTTTATCTGAATTTTTGAGATGTGGAATTATTACTAGCAGTATAACACCGGTTTTAGATGGTCATCATAAGAAACGATATTGACTGATTTTAACAGAATGTCGACCGGTTTAGTTATGTTTAGTTTTTGTAGCTGTTTCTTAAGAGTGTTTTATTGACATTGGTCTATCAAATACAAATAATTTTTGAAAACATATATTTGACCCATAGATAAGACCCTAACTGGTACTAGCACTGTGGGTAAGAGGGACCTGTGAGTAATGGCAATGGAGGGGTACTCGATAGTCTCTAGATCTCCAGCCTCATCATCAGATGCAGTTAAGTGTCATACCCAGGACATTATTTGTGAGGGTCGTACCTCTCTGCAGAGGATACTGCATATTCTAAAAAACACGAAAGAATGTAGAGTTAGTTTTATTAAAGTTAAGAATAACCATTCATATTCAAAGGATATTTTTTTTTTTTAATGATTTATCTACTATGTCTTACTATTGCGTTTACTTTATTTCTAATCCCCTTGGAAAAGTTAGGAATCCTTTATTTCACCCACCTACCTTTGGGTTAAATAGTGTAACTGCTGTTCTTCTACAGAAATAGCAGTGGCATTAAGTAACCCTTGAAGGTTGATATATCATTAAACTAAGAAACCAAATGTAGGTATGACTCCCAAGTTTTCCTGGAATATGGAAGACAACTTGAGGTTGATGCAGAGACCTCAGATAATCTCCAAAATCCTAAAAATAGATATGTTTAAGTTTATTATTTTTCAGATTTGCAGAAACCTAATTAACCTAAATGTTTTTTGTTTTTTTTGTTTGTTTTAATTTAGTTTAGTTTCTAAGCCTTTTTTAGGTCAGCTAACTGTTGAATTGAAATGAATTTCCTCTTAACAAGACACCTAGTTACAGTAAAGAGGATTTAAGAGCATATATAGTTATATAAAGAGATCTATTTCTCATATAGAATGAGCAGTCACAACGAGACACTCTTTAGCAATTATGATGTGATAAAGCATTGAGAGTGAGAGTTAGATCCCCTAGTTTTAAACCTTTCCAGGTGCATGACTCAAGCAATTACTAAAAGTGGGTTGAAATTGAGCCAAAAATGAAAGAGATTGGTGAACTATAAGATTGTACATTGATGTACTCAGACTCATGTCCTCATTTTGTATCCCCTAGTCTTATTCAGATTTCTGACATATTCATTAACCTTCTGGGAATTCTAAACTTAACCTTTTATTGAATCCATGGAGTTATCCTCATTCCATTGTCCATGTTTCGAGGCTATCTCATATCAGTTAAATCTTTTAAAATGTTCTGACAATCAAGATGAGGACATTATTCTTTGTACATCAGTTATAATAATTGAAACCACCTACTTTGTTTTGTGTTTACTCTCACAATTAAATGACTTGCAGTTAAACAATTAAAATTTAAGGCATTATTTCTTCTACTTAAAATTATTATTGATTTATAAGTTAAGATGAAAGAAAATACTTGTAAAAATTAATAATGACAATGTTTGACACTAATCCATTTAACAAATCAAAAGTAAATAAAAAGGGTTTATATCTTAGTTGCATTTTTTCAGATCCAAAGCAACTATGTTTTTCCAAATGTACAGTTGGGATTGATTCAAAATGCTGGAAATCTAATATGGATTATATTAAGTAGCCTCAATCTCTGTCCCACTTCACCAAATGCAAGTACCTTAGGCCAGCTAAACAGAAAAAATTACTTATCCAATTCAATTTAAGAATCTTGCAGATTTTAAGAAATAATCTCTCTACATTTACATCAAGTGGCATTAGCTTCCTTAATGAAAATAATTTCAATTCTAACTAAAAACAAAAGATGAAACAAAAGGTTTTACTGATAATCGATAATGTTCAATATCCTTTTCCTCCAGATAACAAGTTGTAAAAGATAAAGTCCAATTCTTCTTATAATTCATTAAAAAAATAATAATTGTTGAAATATTTTTGCTTTTAGGAAGCCAAAAAAAATCCAGCTAAGATCTTCAGTGGAACAGTTTGTTAGTGACTGTAAATTTACTGTAAAAGTATAAAAACTGTTACTAAAGTCCAAGATCACCATATTGTCTAATTCTTTATCTTCAATAAAGACAATTTCTAAAAACCAGAAAATCTTAAATGCCCTCCAAATTTATTTTTATATAAAATATTATTCTGGCATTTGAGAAGAGTATCTTACACCTAAATATGTTCTGAGGGAATCCTGAATTTCCTGGTTTTTAAGTGGAAATAGTTTTTAATGAAGATCAGAATTATACTATACTGTTGGCCTTGAGTAAGAACTTAGACTTTAATGTGAATAATTATGCACATATATATAAGTCATATAAGTTTTTACTTAAGGCTAACAATATAGTGATTCTATAACTTCATTAGAATGTGTGTATAAGTATATGATTTAGTTTCTATTCTTACAAATCATACATAAATTAAATATATTAGTGATTTTTTTCATGGGTAATGACTAGGTAGATAATGTCCATTTATCTCACTTTCTCTTTCACATTTGATTCTTTCTGAACTGAGTCACTTTGTTTTCTTTCTGACTACTTTTTCTTTGTCTTTCATTGACTTGAGTCATTTGAAAAGATTTCATTTAGCCAATCCCCCTCCTACTTTTTCAACCCTTCACATGACTGTTGCCACCATCTTGAACTCATAGAAAAGCAAAAGTACAAATAATCTGACTGGATTAAGCTAGTATAAATATAATTTGTATTTTACTTCATAGGCAATGATGTTTATCCCCCATCTACTTGTAATGAAAACTGTACTAAAAGAGTCTAATTATAATTTGTCATTTTCTCTTCAGATTTCATTAAAATATCATAAAATTTCAGTTTAGATGTAGGATTCTTCTTAGATGTTCCAGTTTTAAGCACTTGGAAGTTTTATGTTAAATTATGTTTTTATTGATAATACTAAATTTTTACAAGTCTTATTAGTGTGTCTTATTATAGTTTATTTTTTATTATTTTTCAAAAAAACGTAAATATCAGGGGAGAAAAAGTCTTAAATTTTGAAAGAAGCAAAAATATTTCCAAAGAATTTGCTACAATTTATTTATATGATTATTTATGACAATTATATAATTATTATCAGTTTTTACTTGTGACAAGTTTTCCACACCAGCACCAATTGGTGGTTTTTCACTGAAGTCTCCACAGATCTCCCAGACACTTCTAAGTATTCTAGTTAATCTAAGATGATTATTAATACAATTTAACTTGAGGTTTTGTTTTAAATGTTAAAATATCAGGTACAAGTATTGACATTCAGCCAATTTTGAGTCATTATTTTTGGTTGAGCCATAAATCTGCAAAAACTGAATTTTCTGAATTGGGGAGGGAGAAGTTTGGGTGAAATAAAAACTAGACTACCCTGTCTGTGGCACTTGGAATTCATTGATTTCATCCTCTGGAGAAGGGTTTAAAAAAAAAAGGTGTCCTAGGTATGCCACTGAACTGCATTTGATGGTGAGGCTCCAGTTCTAGAGATCTTGGATGTGTGGAGTACCTCTTCATTACCATTACTCTGAAGTTCACTCTATCCCAGAACAGTAGTACCTGTTGGGGTTCAAGATTAGGTAACATCCACAGCTGTTGTACTGTGATAGCAGTTTGTTCCCTGACAAACTATCTGTTAAAAGTTTAAAAGAATTTTATTTTAACAAGTAAAGGTAGTGAGTTATAGATTGAGATAAGGTGTTAATAGTAGGAGAAAATAAGGTGGTTTGTAGTCCAAAAGGGACTTATATGATGTTGATCTATGGATAAAAGAAAATATTTCAGGTGAAGCTGGATACAAGTTATAAGCTCCATAGAGTTTATAAGTAATAACCTCTTCATAAAAGCTACATTAATGCACTTGTAGTGCACAACTAAAATCAATATATTTGTCATTGCTTAAAGGTTTATATAAACTGTTTATGAAAGTAATGTACAGTAGATTTCATCTAAGTAGTTACAGCTATGTTCAACAAAAAAATAATTTAAATCAAAATTATTTTTGCAACAACTTAATGAGATATGTCAACTTGAATATATCCCATTCCACGAATGATTAACAATTTCCAGAATTTTTTTTTTTCTTGAACTCATTCTGAAGGAGTTTATACTGTCTTGCAGCACATTTTTTGGTTAGAATTCAATGACCACTCAGGGTGAAGGACCAAAAGGGCCAAATTTAAATGCTTCAGCTACCTTTTTTCCTACCTCTTCTTCTATTTGAAACCAATAACCTTTCAGGATGGGTTTTAGCTCAAGGAATGAAAAAAGGACCATGGGGCCAAATTTGAATGCTAGGGCTACCTTTTTGCTACCTCTTGTTTGAAATCAATAACTTTTGAGAGTAGGTTTTACCTCCAGGAAAGAAAAAAAAAAAAAAGAGAACCTTAGAGGCCAAATCTGTTAGTCAGGCTGCCATGGAACGAGATTAATTTTTTTGCTAAAAGTTATTGTGGTTCATTGAAATCGATAGTTTTCTAGATTTGGGATAATCTTGAATGAATGTTCATTTCTGTTTGAAATACTAGTACCACTGGGGACATTGTATATCACTTAGACAATCCTCAACATGGGCCTGTTTCAAAAATAAAAAAAAGTCACTGTGAGTGTTTTTGGTCTCCTAATTTGAAACACAAAAATTCTTCAACTAAGAATAAAGAAAGGCATGTGTAATACATATACATTCACTTTTGTGGATGTAGTTCCAGTATGAACTGGGACAGGATGTTATTTTTGCACAAAAGATCAATGACACTGCTATATAAAATTTCAGTCTGGAGCATGCTGTTTTAAAAGTTTAGTTTCTATTCACTAACACACATAAGTTAGGAGTTTATAGACAGAGAGTCAATGGCACTTAGTGATTTTACTTATGCAATCAACGGACTGACAGTCACCAAGCACCATTGACTTTATGTTTATGCCATTCAAACTTGGGTATACATTCTCTATTATTGATATTGGGCACTCTTTATTTACAAATAGGCAAACTATATTATCATTGATATATATGAATGAATATACTTTTGCAAAATTTAGGATCAGAAATGAATGTTTGAATACTTGTATCCAAATATATATATATATAGGTACACATGCACACACAAAATGTACCAAAATATATCTATTTAGTATGAAGGGCTATAAAAAGTTTGAAATTTTTAACAGTCGGCACAAATTAAATGTAGTATGGACTTCTGCTTTTACTTTTGCAAGCAGTATACAATCACCTACAATCATCATTTCCTTTGTAGTAGAACTTTGAAGGAGATGATTGAAATTTTGTGCTAGTATTACTAATTTTGTTGAAATTCAGCAAACCTTCGGGTAGCATCACATATCTATGAATAATACAGAATCTATAAAGATTTCATATTGAAATGCTTCAGTTTTAATTCAGTTTAGCAACTGATAAATGTGAAAATGCTATTTTTCTGGATGTATTACATAAACTAATGGGTGTTGAAGATAGATTGTTTAATTTTCAGATGATTATGATTCCAAGAGATGAACATAATTTAGCAAAAAACACCTCTCTCTTAAGGGATCACTCTAGAAAGTAATAGGACTAATTATGTAAATATATAAGTCACCTTAATTTTCTTGAAAATTGTTCTCTTAAGAAGCCAAACAGTAAGATTTTCCTACTTTTGGAAACAGTACTGGAAGTACACTACCTTCAATTGATTCATCATGACCAATTGGGGGTTTTCAGAAATTTTCAAATGGTGACCACAGAACTGGGTTTTAATTTTTGAGAATAAGAAATTGTGGCAGGAACTCAAATATTCAATTGCCCAGTCAGCTGGGGCTGTAGAATACACTGATTGCATCTCTGCAGAGGGGTAAGACCCCCCCCCAACGAGTGTCCTGGATATGACACTAAACAATCTGACGGTGACGTTCCAACAATGCTGGAGCTTTGGGGAATGCAGAGTACCCCTTCATTGCCATTGCTCCCAGGTCCACTCTGGCCCGGAGTGGTAGCACCTGATAAGGGTCCTATGTATGGGTTAAATAGAATTAACAGCAAATTTTTGCGAAAATGAATTGTTTGAGTAAAACTGAATAGTTTGAAATAGAAATGACTTTTACAATTAAACCGTACTTACATTTAAACTGCGTGCTTGTGCTTAACTGAATTACTTCAAATAGAACTGTTTTTCGACATTAAAACTGTATTTACACTTAACCGAATTGTTACATACAACTGCTTGAATAGTTAGAAATAGAAATGTTTTTGAGAAACTGTACACATGCTAAACCAAATTGTTTGAAATAGAACAGATTATTTACATAAAAATAGATTTGGCATTAAATAACCTACAAAGGTTGATATGCCATAAAACCCAACAAACCAACCAACCATTCAAATAGAAAATGAAACGTATCTTTTTATCAATGATTAGAGAAGAGAGTAGATTTTAAAGAAGCAGTATGATTTTTTTCTAGCTGTGAACTTGTTTCTTGTTTTTAGTAAAAACTAATAATGTTCTATGATTCTTATGAGTTTTGAAAAGAAATGAAGAATTATAATCAGAATTTTTTTCATTGGTCAAACAAAATATTTGCTCAAATAATTGTTGGTAAATTAAATTTTCTCATATGTCATATTAATGAATAAAATATCCAATTCTAGAAAAATTATGAATGACAAAAAAAATTACTGTAGTAGTATGAAAAACAAAAGTATCTGAAGTATATAAATTTCATCTATTCATCAAAATATTTGATTTAAGAAACTGTAATAGAAAAAGTATTTTATCAATAAATCTATGTAAAATATGAATATAAATAATTCCTCCTTTGTCAATGGTTCATAAATGAACAGAGAAGGCCAAGAGAATTTCGATTCAAATATAAGAAACTGAGTATAAATATTAAATGAAAATTTTTATTAAATGTTGTGAAGATTTTTTTTATTTTTATTATCTTGATCTAAGCCTGCATTGGTTTTTTTTTCCCTATTATCAACGGTTATAACTTTGAGCTTCATATAGATTGATTTATTGAGACGAAATAAATAAATAAAAATAAGAGGTATTTTCTTCATAAATGAAAAATACGAGGCCAAATAAAAAAAAAACAAAAAAAAAAACTTTTAAAACTACATCATAGAAAACAAAAAAAAATTATCTAAATTCTATGATATATATGTGTGTGTGTGTTGCTATAACACAATAAAAATGGATCATCATTGTGAGATTTTTTTAAAATTAATAGAATAGTATTGAAATATTCTAAATTAGAGAATATAGAAATTTCCAATACACTTGATAAATTAATCATAAGTGTGAGGTTTGCATTCACACTAATCCCAATCTTGAAGAGATAACTATCAAATGTTCACAAGAGAACTTCCCCACATTTGTAATTAATTATAATATGAACTCAATCTACAAGATGTGACTCAATATTGAGTCTAATGTCTCCCAAAGGGAATCTTTAAGCAGGTAGAAAATAAATAAAAAGTGATTAAAATTTTAACTATGATGGATAATGTACTTATAATACAAAAAATGATACATTCTCAACATATACCAAATTGAGAATATAGAAATGAAATATTTACAAAAATTGATCATTTTAACTTATTTTCTGGCCTTAATATTATTAGAGGATTTTAGGATTTTTGAAAAATGAACAAAAAATGACAATCAGAAAAAATTGAAAGTTATTTAATGAATGGAATTAATTGAATACAGTCCATTCAGCTGTGACGGTAGAATATCCTGACTGCATTTCTGAAGAAGAGTGGACCTCACTCCATCAGTGTTCTGATTATGATATTAAACCATCTGATGGTGAGGTTCCAGTTCTGGTGCCTTGGGGGAGAATGTGAAGTACCCTTTTATTGATATTATTCCCAGGTCAATTCTGATCTGAATGTATAGTAATTTACAAAGCTCTTTGCTTTGATGTGGCACAAGACCGAATGAATGGGGCACCCAATGAGACTTGAACTCAATCGTGTAGGTTTGCTAGTCAAGCTTGCTAACTGTTACACCACCAAAGGTGACCTTGACCTAGATGTGTAGTACCTGTTCTGTACTCATGTGCAAACAAATGATAATTTTTAATTGAATTATTATTATTATTATTTATAGCAATTATTGGAAGCATTCATTTATATACAAATGAATTAATAGTATTAAAATGCAATTCTTATAAAAAATTATATAAATAAAAACTATATAAATAATATATAAATAAAACTGTGTGCAAACAAAGGATTAATATTAAACAGAATTATAAGTGTTTGATAAAAAACTTGAAACCATTTGTGTGCAAACAAATTTGCTCTTACCCATTCAAAAATATAATTTCCAACAAACTATTCACTTATTAATCATATATATATATATATATGTGTGTGTGTATGTAAACAGGAATTGGCATTAGATAAACATAAAGGATTGATATGCCATTAAACCAAATAACCTAAACAAAAGAGTTGAATGGTTTGTGTTACAGAGAAATACTTGAAACCATTTAACTGTGTGCATACAAATGAACTCTGTCTTTGTAAAAAAGTTATCTACAAACTACTCATTCCCAAATTATATATTCAATATATGTATAAACAGAATTTGGTTTTAAATGCCAGAAAACCCAACCCCAACCTAGAGTTGAATAAATTCAAACATTCTGTGTAAAGGTAAAATTAATTAGGAACTCAGATATTATCAATTTTGCATGTTCACACTAATCAATTTGGTTCATTTTCTGTTTTCTCCACCTTTTTTCTTCTTAAGGAATGGTTATTTTATTTTGAACTTTATCGAGAAACTAATTCTTTGATTACAGGTAATAATTTTTGATTAGCATACCTCAGACAAAAGCAGGATAGGCTTAGCGTTTGATTTGGTTTTCATTTATTTCTTCTATAGGTGAGTTTCTTACAAAAGATACACTGGCTTTTTTTTCCCTTGATAATTTTAAAACCAATTATACAGAAAGAAGAAAATTCAGAAAAATTATATCTTGAATTTTTATGCAGATTCAAAACTTAATAACTTGTTTTATGATTGAAATAAGAATAAGTTGGTTCAATTCAAAGAATTTGAAGTTAACTTTAAAATTTAAATGAATATATTTTGAGAAGTCCTGACTAACATGCTGGATTGCAACACCATTGGAATTAAGTTTAAATTCCAATCATTTTATTATGTTCACTTTTGGACAAATACTCTTGGAAAAGATATGGACTCCCTTATCCCTCCCTCCAGCAATGGTTTAAAAAGTACCACAACTGTTCTTGTACAAGATTGGATTTTGCATTAAATAACCCATGACGATAGATATGTCATTAAATGAAAAAACCAAACTGTATATATTCTCAAGTATCTAAAAACATAAAGATGCTCTTGAAACTCTAAATTTACGAGATGAGTAATTATCATTATTACACACTGATACAATTAGAATAATATCCTCATCATTATTATACACTGACATCATAAGAATGATATCATTATCATTGTCACTATGTTTAAGCTATTATACTTTCCAGTTTTCATTGTATTTAAAAATAATCTTGTATAAGTATTTGTATATAAAGGATGTTCTTACTTTTCCATGTCTAAATATTCATGTTTGATTAGAAAATTTCATTGGGGGGTGTCCTTGTGGTGTAATGGTTAAAGCGATGGACTACGGAATCATAATAAGCGAGTTTGAACTCCAGTCGCGCTGTTGCGTTCACTTTTGGACAAAAGCTCTTATGAAAGATATGAACCATCTTATCCTGCTAGCTATGGGTTAAATAGCATCATTGCTGTTCTTTTAGAGGGATGGCTTTGGCATTAAATAACCCACAAAGATTAATATGCCATTAAACAAAGAAATCTAAGAATTTCATTGCTCTATATTATATATAATAATATATAATACCTAATAATATAGTGGAAGCAATAATATTTACATTTTCTCTAGTTTTTTTTTTCAAAAAACAAAACTGGTTACGTGAACAAAGATATTAATAAAATGGTGTTTGACTATGAAATATATAGCCATCAAGTGAAGTTTTTCATTTGACCGTGCTGACATATTTGAGAGATGAATAAGGAAAAGACATCTCAAAAGAATATTCAAGTATATATATATATATATATATATATATATATATATATAGTGTAATTGTTATCATCATAGGAAAAGGACATGGCAAATAGTTCACATAATGCTAATACTCTTAGTAAAGGGTATGGATTCAACTATTTTCCTTCTTGCTATGGGTAAATATTAGGGCAGACTGAACTCATTAACTTGGGTGTGGCAACCTGGTGAGGAGAAGAAAAACTCTGAAATAAACTTCTTAAACTCTGCTTTAAAAAGTGGCACATCCTGCTCATAGTGGAGGAGTTGGGTAAACACATATTTAAGTATACATGATGGGCAAATGGTATAGTGAATTTTCCAATGAAATATTTAAAAAGTGATCAATATTTCACTGGCGAGACATAGAATATATAAAACATAGTGAAAACTTTACAAAACATTCATTTCATTCGTCTGAATTTCACCTACTTGTTTGCATGAACCTCACATCTTGTTTATTTTTGATGGCCACACACACACACACACACACACAATATTATCAGAAAATAAAGAACTCTATGTATCAAAACACCTTTATAAATACAGGAAAGAAAACATTAAAATAGTGCCAATATACCAGACTGATGACAACTTATTTCTCCAAATAAAAGGAAAAAACTTCATAGATAGATTACATTAAATGGAACTTAACTTCACACATGCACAGCCAAATAGAACTGAACTTTACACACACTAATCGTAAATTATACCTCTGGAGTAAAATCTGTTATTGCACACATTCAACTCAACCTATGTTATTGAAAAAAACATAGATGTAAATATATGTATACATTCACGTGCAAGTATGTACACAAAAAGAGAAAGTAAAAATAAAAAACCCTGAAAATATACTTATATATAGGTGTGTGTATACATGGATATATAAGCATGTATGCAAATTTGTGTATATGCACACACACAAACACACATTTATATATACATTAAAAAGAAAGAAAAGATCTGCAGAGGCCACAGGTTAACTTCAATAGGACATTCACAGAGACAAATCCTGGAATCAGAATGAATCACACCTCAATCAAAACTATTTTAACTATAAAAGCTGGGACCAAAGACCACCCTAGCCATTATCAATCTCCTGAAGAAGATAAAATCTGAAACACATGAAAAGCCCAAGTTTATGAAAAGATAAAAACTTATATACCAAATTCAGATTCATTTGTGGACCTATATATATATATATATATATATATATATGTTTTATTTCTGTTTTGTCCTTCGAATCACATCTTGACAGCATCATGGAATATCTTTTTAAAAATCAAATGAGTTAAATGCTAACAAAATTTCTAAGTGACTGTATTACCATAAATCAAGTTCTCATTATTAAGAATCTGAACATGTTAAAAAGAAAAAAAAAAGATATTTGATTGTTGAATTTCAGGTAGAACACTTTCTTTGCTTTGGAACATGATGCAACTCTTCTTGAGCCAATTTTTATTTCTAATAACTTTATTGAGTCAACAGTATTTTTATGCCATTCATTTTTTAAACTCAGGATCTTCTACATGAAGGTTGTTAGTCATATAGTACAGTGGTTTGTGATTTTCATGTTAACATATAGATAGCTAATAATTATAATTCTTGGCTTGGAGACTTTTCTGGTATTTTTTAGCTAATGTATCATCTCCTGCTTTTTTTCTAGTTAGATATCAATACAAACACACACACACGTTTATATATATATATATATATATATATATATATATATATATATATATAAATGTGAGTGCATATATGTGTGCGCATGTCCAGTTCTAGTCACTATAATTGGCACTCTTAAAATTTCAGTAAATCATAGATATTATCTCTTGAAACAAAAGTAGCTAATGAAATTATTTTTTAAGACACTGAGGTTTGCTACAGACCTGCAAATGATGAAACAATAACAAATTTTTAAAAAATAATACAAGAAAAAAAGAACTATGAAAAGTAAAATATTGTCATGACACATATATTAACATTCTTGAAGTTAGTTTGCAAAATATAATCAAATTTAACTCAACTGTAAGTAAAGTTGGCAACTGTAGTCAAGGGTGACCCGAAGGCTCCCTTTTTAATAGCTACTACACTGAGGTGTAAGAAAGGGTGCTACTCCTTTCCTTGGATTGTTCCACTTTATCCTTGATCCATACCTTACAATGCTGAGTGTTAAACAAGGAGATATCAAGTACCATTTTTTTGAGTCTTTGGTATGACTCGACATGGGATTGAACCTGGTCTCCCAGGCCATTGGCAAACACTCTATCCAATGAACCAGTTAAAAAAAAAATGAGACTCACCTGATAAAGTGTCAATGTTCACATGACTTGGATTAGCCCTGGAAAAAGGACATTCATGTTGAAAAAGCCATTTGTTATTTTCTGGGTTTCTTTTTTTTTTTTTGTTTAGTTTTTTATAATCATAAAGAGAAGCAAATCTGAGAAGATCAGGTATGCTATTGTCATTAAACAGTCCACCTCTAAAGAATGTAAAACCATGATGAAAGATTTTTATATATTTTTCTAATGCTGAAGAAATTCGCAAATCATTTAACTGTGAAGAACTTTCGTGGATTTGGGAGTGGGAAGAAGAGAGGTAATGAGAGAAGTTTTGAAATGTTGACAAAAACACCATGTAAAATATAGTGACATGGTTTCAATGTATACCATACATTAAACCAATCAAGGTTTTAGGTGTGCAGGCCAAAGAAGGCCCTATTACTGAAGAAAAGGCATAAAAAAGAGCTGCTGTTATTTACTAAACAGTACTTGTACAACTCCCTTGGGCAAATATTGTGTGGATAGACAAAACCAAAATAAATCTTTCAGCAGTATATGCTATCAGTCTGTTTATAGCAAATGAAATGAAGCTTATCAGGAAGAGAATGCCCTTCATTTAGTTAAGCAGAAAGATCAATAACAGTGTGGGCTGACTTTGCTGTATGTAATATTTGAGGCCTTGACTATTTCACTGGAATTAAAAGTGAAATGTGCAATGCAGTATTAAAAAAGTAGATTTGGCTTAAAAATCATGTTTTCTTTAGCATGATAAAAACCTAAAGAATATAAATGATATCACTGAAAAGTAAAAATGTTTTTGACCATTGAGTACACTGAGCATGTAAAGGATCTACTGTTAATATCCTGACACCAAATCCCAGAAAATTACCTTTACAGATTTTTTAGAGTCCACACCTGATTGGTAAGAGCTGTTTTTCAGGAACATGGTGGATCCAAACCTTATTGAGCAATTGGCCATTATGCTTAGAGAGAGAAGAAATATTCAAAGAGAAGAATAATTATAATAAAGTGAGCATGCTTCCAAAGAACATGAGAATTGGTGATTGGAAAAGGGGTCTCAATTGATGTAGAATGACAAATTGTGAAGGATTATTTTATGCCTAGAAGGTAAGGGAATCACATTCATTATATATTTATATTCACATTTTTTGTGTTGTGGTTTCTTAAGTTTTTTGTTCATTTTTTTTGCATATGGTCCTATCAAATAGGAATAATTTTTAAATAGATTGATTTCACCAGTAGATTAACAAACCTTCATGAGTGAGTGTTTCATACAGCCTTGGGCCAAAGCTAAGCAAAGCACTTAGGAGATTACTAGTACTCAGAGTCAGAGTGGATATTGGAGTAATGGTAATGAAGGAATACTCCAGAACTGGTGTCTACCCATTAGATGCAATTTACCTGGAGACCCTTTGGCAGAAGTGGAGGGTCTTAGTTCTCTGCAGGGGATATGGTCAACATATTCTAAGTCCTGCTAATCTAGCAAATTTTAGTAGGAATGAGAATCATAGAATAAGGTTGGATGTCTGTAAATAGTGATAATGTGTGGTAATCATAATTAATCCTGTATATTGCAGTGTATGTTGACCTTTTAAGCCCTAAAAATCTCTACAGAACTGCAGGTCTAAAATTCAAACATTTATTGCTTGTTGTCCCCAATGGTAAATATTTGTATTTTAGCTCTGCCATATAAATAGACCCCTAGTCTGGTAGGCATTTTCTTCAGGTTAACTTACATGCTGCAATTAACAAGAGGTATTTACAAGAAATATTGGATATTGCCAAAGTCATGGTGGATGGCCATGAGATTTTTACACACTGTTAGACTTGTAAGATCCTACACTGATTTGCTGTGGTTTCTGTTCTTAATACCAAATTTCAATCTCATTGAGAACTTAGAGTAAAGGCTATCAATCAACAGCTCAGATAAGTTCCTACATATGATCTTCATGTTAGAGAAAATTTCATTAGATGTCTTGGATTACTTGACCTTGCCCACAGGATAAAAAAGTGGTTTCCATAGTGATTGGGAAAAAGGCACCAAGATTGGCCTCGATGTGTCTTAGGAAAATATTATCACTTTTTATCTGTTCAAAGATTCCCCCTTTAGGGTACCAGAGTCCTTCTGCCAATGTGGCACTGAGATGTAAACCAAAACCATTTACCAAGTAGGTCAGATGAACTCGGATCTATTTTCAATTACACCCACTACTTATCTAAATGTGTCTCCTTGGAGCACACCTGTTACAATGTCAAAGTAGTCTGTGTCTCCATCCAGTGAGTGGACTTTGACATATATGTTTTTATACAGTGTCATTATAGCTATGATGGTGTCTTTGGGGAGGCTGTAGGCGAGAAGTATTTGCTCCATCTTCCCTCTGTGTATGGAGTGAAATGCCTTGAAGAAGTCAATGAATAATATTGTTGCCTCAAGATTTTTTTTTTTTACACCTTCTAGAATTCAGCGAATTGTTAAAATTTGTAATGTCGTGGATCAAAAGCCATTTTGGTTCTTCCTTAGTATTTTCTCAATTTTCGGTTCTATGCGGTTGCATAGTAGAGCATTGTAGATCTTGGCCGCTATGGACGTACACATGTTTATTATTTGTCTAGACTATGTGTTTAGAATGTCTATAGATTTAATGAAAGAAAATGGTTTCAAGCTGGCAAAGGTAAGGAGCAAAAGATACCCTCGCACAAACTATTATGGACATGGACTACACCAATGACATAGCACTTCTAGCAAATACCCCCACCCAAGCCGAATCCCTGTTACATAGTCTGGAATGAGCAGCAGGAGGCATAGGTCTTCATGTCAATGCAAACAAGATGGAATACATGTGCTTTAATCAAGGAGGCAACATCTCCACACTAAAGGGTGATCCTTTGAAACTAGTGGACATGTTCACTTACCTCGGAAGCAATGTCTCATTAACTAAGAATGATATCAATACGTGACTAGCAAAGGCATGGACAGCTATTGGTCATATGGAAGTCAGACCTAACCGATAAAATAAAACACAGTTTTTTCCAAGCTGTGGTCATGTCAGTACTGCTATATAGATGCACATGAATGCAAACTAAACGTATGGAGAAAAAGCTTGACAGCAATAACAAAAGAAGGGCGTGAGCTATATTGAACAATCCTTGAATTAACACTTGACAAAACAGCAGCTGTACGACCACCTGCCACCCATCGCAAAAACTATCTAAGTTAGAAGAACCAGACATGCGAGACACTGCTGGAGAAGTAAGGACGAACCCATAAGTAATATGCTCCTGTAGACCTCTTCACATGAACAAGCAAAGGTAGAACAACCAGCTAGAACTTATATACAACAGTTCTGTGCCAATAGAGGATGCATCCTGGAAGACCTCCTGGGAGCGACAGATGATAGTGACAGTTGGTGAGAGAGGGTCAAAGAGATCCATGATAGCAGCACAACATGATGATGATGACTTATCTAAAAAGACAAAACTAAAAACTTGGCAACTTTAGATGTGTAAACAAACCAGTAATGAAGAAACCAAACAAAAGATGAGGATTTCTTCCTGAACTGAACTTAAGAATTTAATTGTAAAAGTAGGAAGACAATAATTATCTACCTTAAAGAATGGGTGTGTCCATGGAATGTCACATGACTGTTCAGAAACCCATTCTCACCCTCTCTTTGTGTTCATCAAATATGAGAGATGTTGTCTCATACCTGGCAATTAAAAAGTAAAGCCAACATGGCTATGACCATTTTACTGTCTATTATCAACAAAGAAGCTTTTTTTTTTTACATTTTTGTCTCTTTTACACATACTGCTTGTTCATGGAACAGTATATGCATATTTGTAGCAGTTGGGACACATTGGTGTATTCTTTTCAGTACTACTTCTATGTATATTATTCATATATTAAATGTTTTTGTATGTGTAAATAAGCTTGTCTTTCTTTCCATTTATTCAGTGTTAGTACATCATGGATATACTAATGCTAATATTGGTATTTGGTGGGTTGAGACTTGAGTTGAATATATTTCCTATCTCAAAGCAACCCAATATAAATGTCTTATGAATTATATAATATGTAACTATAATACATTTTTCTATGGAAGTTTTCAAAAAATATAATGACATCATTTACTCATATATATGATGAAAAAAAATTATTCCTTTAGGTAAGATTACATTAGATAATGATGCTTGGAGTGAATCTGAGTCAAAACTGGAAATGCTGGTTGAAAGAACGCTTGACATTAGGATGACATAGGAATAAGGCTTGTTCACATCCTGCTAGTGAAAATCTATAGCCAAGGGCAGATAATCGACTACTTTTCTGTAACATCACTATCCTCTTTAAAAGTTGTGGTTTCATTTCTATCATTGAAAGTGTACTTTTTGTTAATCTTCTTAGAGATTACTTCTCTTTTAGGTGTCTGTATTCTGGGAGAATTTTTTAACCTTTTGAGAAGTAATTTCTTTCTTTACAGCTTTGGGGGATTGTGGTATTATCATGAGTTGAACAAATGGCTTTTAAAAATGTTCTGTGTGGAAAACATTCCTCAATTACATTCTGTTTTTCATAGCAAATAATAACCACAAGAAGTTTTCCTTCTCCTCACTCTTGCATTAGGAAGAACAACTCTTGTTTTAATTAATATCTTCCTCAATACACCATGCAAGAAGACCAACTTTTTCCTATTTTACTTTTGGAATTTAGTTTAACTGAAAAAGTTTCATTAATTTGCTCATTCTTTATTTCTTCTGTGTCTGTTTTAAACTCTTTCTCTCTCAAAAAGTCTTGAGAACTACTGCCTGCTATTTCCACTTTATCCTGTTCCTTTTTAGCTTTTTCCATTTGTAGAGATACAACCTTTCCAGCCTTTCATTTGTTCCCAGAAGATTCCTCCTCTTTCAGCTGTTTCAGCAATCATCGATTCTTCTTGCTCTTTTTCATGAAGTTCGAAACCTACGTATCCTGTGGCCAAGTTATTGCTTCTAGCATTCTTTTCAAACCTTATCAGTAAAGCATACATGGCCTTTCAATTTGTGTGTCATTAACATGCTAACTGAATTGTGAAGTGACTTAGTCATCTGCACTCTTCCAATTCTTCTCCTCTTTATCATTTTAGCTCTTATCTCGTTTGCATATGTACACCCAAAGTTCTTTCCCTGTTAACCCCATTGCTTCACCCACATTTTTCATGTGTTCAATCCAGTGTGGTTCAATTTGAATTTGGTCCTGATTCCATCTTGTTCACATTGACTTTTCTGTCAAAAGCATAACATTTCAATAGTTCAGCAACAACAGCTAAGGTAATGGTAAAAGAATTTGTTTCAGTCTATCCTTCATTGTATTGCAACATCAATTGATATAATATAGAATCCTTCTGCCTAGACTATCTGAACATATTGTCATTTGTTTCTGACATTGTCAATACAAAGAAAACTAGAGTAAACAAAAGACATTTTCCAACTAATATTATGAGTTATATTTGAACCAAGCAAAAACAATCATTATAGAGAAGCATTTTTTAAATATCTATTCATATATGTCAAATAGGTGGGACAAAAACTCGAGGGAAATTTTTAAATCTGTAAACAAACTAATCTTTCCATCGTGGTTTCTCTGATTGATTCATTTTTATGGTATGTCAACCCATCTAGGGTTATTTCATGTCTAAAGATTATGGAATCAAATTCATTGTGTTGCCCAGTTGGCTGGGGCTGTAGAATACACTGACTGCACCTCTGCAGAGGGGTAAGACCCCCCCCCCTAACGAGTGTCCTGGATATGACGCTAAAAAATCTGATGGTGAAGTTCCAGCAGTGCTGGAGCTTTGGGGAATGCAGAGTACCCCTTCATTGCCATTGCTCCCAGATCCACTCTGGCCCGGAGTGGTAGCACCTGATTGGGCCCTATCTACGGGTTAAATAGAAATAACAGCATACTTATGCTAAAATGAATTGAGTAAAATGAATAGCTTGAAATAGAAATGTTTTTGACAATTAAACCGTACTTACACTTAAACTGCGTGCTTATGCTTAACTGAATTATTTCAAATAGAACTGTTTTTCGACATTAAAACTGTATTTACACTTAACTGAATTATTACATATAACTGCTTAAATAGTTTGAAATGGAAATGTTTTTGACAATTAAACTGTGTACTTATGCTAAACTGAACTGTTTTCAATAGAACAGATTATTTACATAAAAATGGATTTGGCGTTAAATAACCTAAAAAGGTTGATATGCCATAAAACCAAACAAACCAACCAACCAAATTCATTGTATGTTCATATTTACATTTTTTGTATACTTGTTTCTTGAGATTTTTTTGTTTTCCTCAGTGCATAATCTCTAAACAAATTTATTTGAGCCTTAAAGTGGACTCTAACAGACATTAGGCCTAGGGAGTAATGACAATGAAAGGGTACTCCAGATATTCGGAACTGAAACCTCATCATCTGATGCATTTTAATGTCATACTCACAACACTACTTTTCAGGGGATCTTCTCCTTCAGCAGCGGGTATAGTCACCATATTCTAAACCTTGCTGATATGGTGTCAATTTCTCTTAGAAGAATATCGGTATCTCTTGTGTTTTTTTTTTTTAGGTGTTTAATCTAAAACAGCAAATGTTCAACTCCTGGTTACCTGCCACGTGATAGCTGTTGTGCCTTGATTGTCTTAACTCATATGTCAGCAAATCTATACCCCCTCAAAGGGGTTTCAAATAGTACTATCAGCTAACTCCTACAATGTGGCTCTTGTGGTGGTCTCTTATGCATACACACCCATATTTTTATTTACAAATTTCAGTGTTTGTATGTAAGCACGCAAAATGCTAATCAACATTTAAGAGAGCATAGAATGGAAAATTAGGTTCTTTATTTCTTAGTTGGCTAATTTTGAAAAATGTATTACGAGTTGAATATAACTAGAAAGTCAATAATTCAATTGATGAACATACTGATCACTAAATGTAAATTTCCCAAATTTTTAAGGAGCATTTCATATATGAGATCATTAAATAGGTTTCCAGACTGTTTTCGTATGGGCACTTTTATTGATAGTGCACACATGAAACTCTAGTCCCCTTCAAAGTAATCTCCTCCGGCTACAATGCACTTGTTCTACTGTTCCAACAACTTCTGGAAGGCCCCATGGAAGTCCTCTTGTGTGAGCGTGTCAATGACCTTCATCACAGCCTCTATAGGGAAGGTGAGGATTTGTATTGATGCTCATCTTGGTCAAATAGTCTGTGACAAGGATGGAATTGTAGACTGGTGCATTGTTCTGCTGGAAATGCCACTGACCCGATTGGAAGAGTGCTGGCCTCTTCCGACGGAATCTCTTCCTGAACTCCCTTAAAACCTCAACATAGTAACCCTAACTCTAAGCCTTTGGCCAATCAACTCTGGTGTATTGACTTCCTTACTCCTCCCACACCTCTAATCATCCCTCGCAGACTCCCTGGCTTCCTTGAATCTCTTATGCCATTCAAAAACTGATGCTCAATACATGCAAGATGCTCCAAAAGCAGTTTGAAACATTCCATATGTTTCTGTGGCATTTTTTTCAAGTTTAAAACCATTTTATTGCATATCATTCTTCTAAAGTGTCCTCACGTCCAGATTGCATTTTTGAAATTCCCCAGCTGTGAGAATCAGGCTTTAGTAGGGTCTATTCCAATTGCTGCTGTAGCTTTTCATTTGAATCTGAAATCATAAAAATTGGTCAGGCATCTTATAAGATGTATAGCAATAACATATTGAATTTTCAAGAGTCTACGACAATTTTAAATACCTGTACAAAAAAGGTCTGGAAACTTATTGAAGGCACCATGTATATGTTTATAATGTAGTGAAAAATATGATAATCAAATTATTTATTTGATTTTATACATTTATTTGTTATGTTCTTACTTAGTCTCCCTTTCTCTTTTGACTTGTTGATCAGCTGATGAAAAACGTTGGACATTTTTGTATTATGGTTGAACTGTTCTTTTTTGGCTTAGTTCCTACATAGGAGAACAGGATAGTCCCATTTACACCAAATAGGTGTATGAACAGTAAATTTGCTCGGAGTGTAATCCTCCTAAAATATTTATGATGGATTATAAGGTATATGAGCATATGCACACACAGATGTGTGTGAGTGTTGCTAATATATATATAATATAGATTAAAACCATGTATTGTAACTGTTTCATGCCTCTGAAATCACCAGACAATGCCACATTTTAAAGATTTACTAGTTGTGTATATATATATTTGCATTTGTGTGTATGTTGTATGGTGACGAAAACCTTTTTCTTTTCACTGTGAGAGACATTCCATCATATTTCAGTCGTTTTGGAAACAAAACCATTATTCAACCTATAAAGTTTGTTTATCATTTTGACTCCTTCTTCAATTTTTTTGTGGCCAGGTTTCTTTTTTCCTGACTCATTCATCTTAGCTTAGTTGAAGAAAATCTCTGCAAATGGTGGTGGAGGGGGGGGGAGACATTTTTATTTTCATACAATATTCAATAACTGAAGAATCATCATGCAACTTGGCCTTTTTTTTTTTTTTTCAATTTTGAATTTTTGTTTTCATTTTTTAGCTCACCTATCTTCAGCCAAATCTTGTTTCCTTTTTTTACTTCTGCAGTCTTTTTGTTGATTTTTCATTTCACCATCTTTTCAGACGATCTTTTCCCAAGATTTCTCTTTGAATATTACTTCTGATCAGATGATATATTGCGGATTTATGTCAGCTTATGTTGAATATATCTGATTTTCTATACATTCAAACTGATTGGTTTTACCATCCCTATAAACCATTTGTATTTGGCTGAAAAGGGACACTCTTATTTATATAGTGTTTAATAATAGCATTTCTGGAATTTTCTTGTTATATTTGTCCTTTCTTCCCTTGCCAGTTCTTTGGTGATGTTGAAAGTAATAAATATTTTATAAATTTCAGATGTCATGCATCAATTTTAGAAGTTTCCTAATTGTCACTTTTTGGTCTATAAATCTCTCGATAGGTGTCAATTTATGAATAAGCATTCAACAAAACAGTATATAAAAACTTTTGTTAGTTTTATCTCACTGAATTTTGATAAGGCATAATCCATTTTTAATTTATGCCAATGAAATATTCAACTTTTTATAAAAAAAGAATAAAGGTGAATAACTTGAATTCTAATATCTTCTAGAAGCATGACATAAGCATAGATGGGTTGACATACCATTAAAACCAATCAATCAATCAATTTCCTAAAGGTTGTCACTCACCTTTTATAATCTGTTACTATTGATTGACTGTAGGTTCTCTTCCTATTATTCTGAGTTACTCATTTTAGTAAATATCCATTATTACTTTAAAAGCTTGAATTGTTTTAAAACATTACTTTCAAATGAATACATTGCCTTTTCAGAGTTGCGAAAAGCTGAATTTTGAAAATGATGCTCTTTTATAGAATTTCTTCTTGTTTGGTGTCAAGGAAATTAGAATTGCTGTTTCTTTATATTTAATCTAACATTAAAAATAAATTTATCTAATAATTATTTTCTTTTCTGGTTACTGTGTACCATTAATTTCGTGTCCAAATTTTTTCATGTGTAATATGTATAAATAAAAAGATATTAAAACTAACAAAGAATCTATGTTTTTACATCTATTGATTTAGGCTGATAAAATATTAACTTTCATCAGTTTATGCCTATAAAATATTAATACAGAGCCTTGTTATCAGCAAAGTTATAGAGGACACAGGGCATAACTCCCACAATTGTAATATAAGAAAAAAGGTGAGTTCCAATATCTTCTATTGATAAGTATTCATTGATGTATACAAAAAATGTTTGGAAGCTTTTTTATCAGGAAGTTCAAACTTAGAAAGAATTTCACCTTTTACTATCATGATCAAAATTTTTTTTTTTTTCTAGTTTATAAGAAATACATCAGATTTCAACTCTTCTCTTCTTTGCGTGTGTTTTTTTTTAAAATCTCTCTAGTCGTTTTACAAAGCAAAAGAGAAAGAGATTTTTTTTTCTCTCGAGGTAAAAAAACTAGAACAAGTTCACCCTACAAACCTATCCCATAAAGCGACCCAAAATCTACTTAGCAGCAAACTGCAGATAATTCACTCTCAAAAGCAAGAAAGTTCCTTGAAAAAAACTTTGAAATAAATCAGACTATCACTCGCTATTTACCTCATGACATAAAATAGCCCCAGATGGATTGACATGCCATCAAATGAAAATGATCAAACTCCTTGAATGTCTTCTCAGTGTAATCTCTGTAGAAAATACTTTGCAAGTAATTGCTTTTTGAGATTTCTTTCTTCATCTTAAGGAAACCGATATTATTTATTTTGGAATGATTTTTGAGATGGAGGAGAGAAAAAAATGACGACATTATCTATAGTGACAATGCAGAAAGGCAAAGGTGTTTCTTGGAAATTATAAGATATTCCTCATTGGAAAATGAAAATGCTGTACATGAATTTTGACCCAAGTACTGTATCTGTGTACTAGTGGATAATAGATATTCTAAAAAAAAAAAAAAAAAAATTACAATTTCATTAGCAATCTTCTGACATAGTTATACCAGTTTACCGTCTGCACCACTCAGCCAAAATATAGGACCTTGTTCATTATATTAATATAGGGCTTGAGTACTGTTGATACACTCCCTTATTTTGAAACTTATACTCACATATATATATATATATATATATATGTGTGTGTGTGTGTGATGATTTACTGTTTCTTACGACTATTTAAACTCTTAAAATATTTCATCTAATAGTGAATTAATATCCTTTATGTAATAAGCTTTCTCAGCAATTAGAATTTTTAAGTCAGTTTGTGTGTCTTTTTATTTAGTCTTAAAACATTTCATCCTTTTTATTCCTGAAACGTTTTTGAAACAGACTATTTTTTCCAAGTCATTTGTTACATAGAGGTTTATTTGGAACTAATTGGTCCAATGTACTAATGAGCTTCAACCTTTAATTCACATAGTATAATGATAAAAAAAAAGCATCCAATTTATACAAGAAAAATATACATTAGAATGTATTAAAAGTATTTTTATTTTTAAAGAGCTTTACTCAAAAGCTTATTTTATGTACTCATCTGAAGAGTATCAATTATCTTTGTACTTGTGAGTTTTTCACACCAGTTTTTATAGAAATCTGAGTAACAGGAAGTGTCTCTAGGATTCATTGAAGTATTCAAGCTGATTTTAACCGTGCTATAGTCTGAGTGGTATTGATTCTTCCTCTGATTTCTCGTTATCCCAGTCTCTTTTCCAGGTTTTTGGGGACTGTTCCAATGGCACCAATTAGAATTGGTATCACCTTCATGTTCACAGATTTTTCATCTCTCTTACAAGATCTAAGTATTTGACTATCTTTTCACTTATTTATTTTTACTGCCTGGTCTGCTGGAACAGCTAAATCCACTCCATGACGATTTTTTTTTTTTTTTTTTTTTTCTTTCTTCTTGTTAAATTTGGTCTGGATTCGGTGGTCTGTTTCTATCTAAAAATCCCTGAGAATTTTATCAATTACATTTTCTAGGACAGATTCTCATTTATACATATACCAGCTGTCAGTATGGTCAAGTTTGCATAATTCCCAGTGGATCACCTTTCTCATCAAGTGATGACTAGTCAGGTACTTTTTTGTGTCAGTTTGCTGCATTTGCTTCTGTAATTAACATTTTCATTTCTGTTAACCTTCAATTGCTATTCTGTTGCATGTTTTTGCCCTGACATAATTGATTCTTATAACATTATTTTGTCCCACTATCAAGAGATTTGGTTTCCCTTGAGGTTTAACCATACCCAGTTCATCTTGTGTGAAATTTCCTATTTATATCATATCATTATAATTTAGTTGCATCATTTATTTCAGATCTTAGAATAGCTGATGATGATTTTGAGGAATTATTCTACTCTGAACCTCAAATCCAATGAAACTGCTCTAAAAATTTAGGAAGGAAATGAAATAATATTTGACTGTACTACCTAAAACTTGTTTAAGTATTTTAAAAACCATGGTGATTTATTTGTCCCTTGAAATAAAAGTCAGAAGTGGATGAACATGAGTTGTTGGTTACGATACTTAAAGACAAAAAAGTGGAAAGGAATCCAATGATTAGAAAGACTGCATATATAGATGTGCATTACATGAACCTTAAATGGAACCAACAGTTGATTAAAAAATGAAATTACTTTTGATGAATTCTTATGTCTTCAGCATAATCTCCTTCCTTGTTGATGCATTGAATTCAGTGGTGAATATTAATCATATAAATTGAACTTTATATCATGAAAACTTCAAATAAAAATCCAGGTAATAATTACAGGGTATTTCATGATTTTTGAAACAAAATGATGGGACACAAATCAAAAACCACAAATGAAATTTATGTTTATAGAAAGGTAAAAGGATAAAATTTCAGGATCGGCAACAATTTGACCTCCTAACATGAACAAAAAATGTCAAGAGGAACCATAGGGTACATCGTCCAGATGTCCAGCATTCAGTTGAAAGCATTGTTGAATACAACATGCGAAGTTGTTGATAATGTGTCCACATTCTTTCTAGGTGATCACTTGAATCTTCTCGGTGATAGCTGATTTTAATGCAGCAATGAGGTGATTGTTGCCTTGGTTGTCTAGCTTGAACTAATCTTGAAAGATTTTGTTTTCTAATATGTCTTTATACTAATGATCTTCTCCTCCATTGTCAAAGGCATGATTTTGTTATATTTGGTTGAATATATCCAAATGTTCCTTATTAGCAATAATCTGAGAAGAGGAAAGGGATTAAAGTCAACGGGGAAGATCTGAAAGGCCAATGATTTATTTTAAGAAATGTGAAACATACTGCATGTCTCAGGCTACAGACATTGATACAGCCTTATATATGCATTGGTCTAATGAGTAGAGTGTTTGCCAATGGTCCAGGAGACTGGGGTTCAATTCTAGGTCAAGTCATACCAAAGACTCAAAAAAAGGTATTTGATGCTGCCTTGCTTAACACTCAGCATTATAAGGTAAGGTTCAAGGGTAAAGCGGAGCAATCCAAGGATGGAGTAATGGCCTCTAGTACACCTCGGTTTAGTAGCTATTGAAAAGGGGGCCTTCGGATCACCCTCGACTAAGGTCACCAACTTTGCTTTTTATATATGCATGTGTTCTCATTACATAAATACATTTATGTATCATGTCTTTTTTTATTAGCATATGTCTCTTAAATCTATTGTCATCTATATTCCTTCTGATGCTGATAACTATCAAAGTTCTTTGTTCTTAAATACGTTGCACTGACTTTAAATCAGTGAATGTATTTGCTAAAAAAAATCACATAAAACAAGTGATCACTGTAAACCAAAATCTCCCTGTTTCTTTCATCTTCACACCTGACAAAACATGTGACGGTTTTAATTAAGGTTTCTAATCCCCAAAAGATATGTTCTGTATCTTTCCTACTGTAGAACTTAGAATTCTCCTGTGTTGAAAAATAAACAAAGCTTAAATAAAAGCAGATCAAATTCTGAATTCTGAATATTTTATTTTATTGTCTTTATTTTTCTTTAAAGCTGTTCAATATGAAATGAAGAATTATTTCAAGCATGAATTTACTACTGTTTTTTCGTAAGAGCATTTTAATTTGCTATTTTATTTCTAAAGAATTTCGTTAATTTCACTAATATTTTTTGGGCAGATAACTTTTAACCTATTAATCTCATGTAAATTAGAGCCTAATGAAGTTAAAGTTGTGAGGCATATTGATAATTTATTTTGGGACAATATTATTTCAAAAGTTAGCAAGAAAAGATTTTAATGGAGAAAACCAAGGGGAAAAAATGAATAGCTTGATAATTGGGTTCTATTTGAATGTATTGAGGAATAGATATTTGAATACTGAAACCTGTATTAATTATGTTTTATCATTTGTTTAGCTATTGTATAATTGATTCTTTTATTAATTATAATGAAGTGTCAAATTTGTTTTATAACCTGAGAAGATTTGCACAAAGGCTGGATGAAGAGAAAATATTAACCAAAACGATACAATTATTTCAAGATACTTGATGATCATTTATTATTTATAATCTTAACTCACCTCAAAGTAGTTAATTAATGTATATAAATAGATAAGCTTGAAATAGTGCATTTAAAACTTAAAAGGTAGCCGTTTTAGTGAATAAAAACTAAAGTTACTTTGTTGTATGTTAATGCACATTTTCTTGTTGCCAAAATAATGAAAATAGTTAAATGAACTATAAGTAGAGACTTAATTGCACCCTGCCTTGTCTAGTCTCTCCTAGAGATAATTTTTCTCTTCATTCTATCCTGGAAAGGACTTTGTCATGATCAAATTCATCAAGTTTACATCTAGTATTCTGAAGAATTTTCAATTCATCAGTTGATGATGGCTCACTGGAAAAGTTGATGAAAATTAAATGAAAATATTTTTTCTATCAATTTAAAAAATAAATATTATTTGAATAGACTGGTAATTACAGTGTGAACAGGAATTTAAGAATATTTTATTTCCCAACTATATTTTAATTTTTATAATTAAGAATAAAAGCCTTTTTTTTTTTTTTTTTTTAAATTAATCTTATCACTAATATATCTATGTTTATGCATAAGCAAATCTTAAAGTATTTATTTATCAAAATATTTTATGAACATAAACATAAAACTGTGTCACAGATTTGTCTGTATGTCTACATATGTCCATATACAATGATCTGTTCTAATTATATATGCTGTATATGTCGGAGTCAGTGTATGTAAAGATATTTGTGTCTGTTAAATCATGTGACTTAGTCTAATCAAAGCAGGCCACCTGAGCATAGCCATTCCAACCCCCTTCACTCTACTTTATCCTTTGAACTCGGTGGTAGAGGGGGAAAATCTGTGTCTCTTTATAATCCTATTATGGTAAACTGGATAGCAACGAACTGTGGAGGAAATCTGTGACAATGTTTATAATATGAAGAGCTACTGAGGCATTAAAAATGCACTATGATTCTATGATGACTGTAACAGGAGAGTCAAAACAGACTTTTTAAAAAAAAAAATATAAAGAGTATTAAAATGAAAAAGTTTTTAAATAGAATACAGTTTACATATATAATGTGCAAAATACTGCTAATGTACATATGTATATGCAGTTTCATGTTTAAGAATGATCTTGTAATCTAATAACTTGACCAATTCTCTTTCAAATAATCTGAAATTTTAACAGCACGTAGAGATAACTGAAAATGTTATTAATGAGTTGACTTCAATCTTGCACCAAGCTGTTGGCATTTCGCTTCTTGTATATGTCCATAGGGAAAGGCATTAATCAACCTGTTTCCCAAATCTGACTATTGGTAAATAGTTGGGCAGACTGAATTCTTAAACCTTGGAGAAGGAAAACTCTGAATTTAAAGCAGTTGTACTAAAAAAAATGCTCATGGAAATGAGGTTGGGTAAATACAAGGACTTGTAAATTTTTTTATTAATCACAAAGTAAATTTTTTTTTCTGTGTTTTCAAGTGAAATATTATTTTCTATATTAAATGTGCATGTTGGTGAGAACATGTATGTTTTTTTCTGCACATTATGAACACAAAGGGATACAATGTAAGTGGATATTATGTTTTGGCTTTGTTCCATCACACTTTCTATAACATCTCTTTGTAGACACAGTTGTCTGCCCTTGTAACTCAAGGGCATTATTCAGCCATATTTCCTGTAAAAATTGTTGGCTTATTCTAAATTTTTTTATTCCTTCAGCAAATACATTTCAAATAATATTCCCACTATTATTTTCAAATATACTACCATGAAAGATTCTCAAAATGATGAACATACATTAAGAGGATATAATCTATATGATATCAGATTTTATGGGAAATATTGATAATTCCTTGAAATTAAACTCATCTTTAGAAAACCTTTCCAAAGAATGAAGTGAGAATGAGATGAATAGTCCAATCCACTCTTAGAATTAGAATAACTCATCTCAAAATTACGGAATGAAACAAGTTGCAAAATTATAACCTTTAAAAAAAAGATGAAATTGAACTTTTTTTTTCTGAAATGGTTTTATAAAGCCATAAAAGGATTTGTTACTCTATTCTCTTTGTTCAACTAAAATGTTACTTAATCATGATGAAAATTCCAAAATCTGTCAGTGAGTTGTAGTCAATATACAAAAGAATTGTATAAAAAGTTTCTACAATTATATCGATTTTATAATACTCTAATTTTTGTATGAATATTACCATCAACAGAGCAAGAATGATGCATCATCATAAAATATTTCATAGCACACTGGCATCAAAATATTCTTTGAGGATAAACAATTTTCTATCCAGTCTGTGACTTAATAAGTATAGGGTTCTATATTCTTGGTCACATCTCTCATTATAATTTCTAAAGGAAGATAACTATTAAATTGTAATTATAGTGTATTTCCCCTTATTTATCTATTTACTTGCCAACTATGTCATTATATAAATTCTATGAATAGGATATGAATTAGTATTGTGCTTAACCAAGTATATATGACAAAAAAAAAAATCTGTATTCTCTATGAATTTCCACAAAAATTACATCTTTCTTTCTATGTGGTGCCTTCAATAAGTTTCCAGACCTTTTTTGTACAGGTATTTGAAATTGTCGTAGACTCTTAAAAATTCAGTATGTTATTGCTATACATCTTATCAGATGCCTGACCAATTTTTATGATTTCAGTTTCAAATGAACAGCTACAGCAGCAATTGGAATACACCCTACTAAAGCCTGATTCTCACAGCTGGGGAATTTTCTAAAATACAATCTGGACGTGAGGACCCTTTAGAAGAATGATATGCAATAAAATTCTCTTTAAAACTTGGAAAAAATGCCACAGAAACATGGAAGGCTTAAGGCTGCTTTTCGACCATCTTGCATGAATCGAGCATCAGTTTTTGAGTGGCATAAGAGATTCAAGGAAGCCAGGGAGTCTGTGAGGGATAATGAGAGGTGTTGGAGGAGTAAGGAAGTCAGAACACCAGAGTTGATGAGCCAAAGGGTTAGGGTCAGGGTTATTATGTTGAGGTTTTAAGGGAGTTCAGGAAGAGATTCCGTCTGAAGAAGACAGCACTCTTTAAATTGGGTCAGTGGCATTTCCAGCAGGACAATGCACCAGTCCACAACTCCATCCTTGTCACAGACTATTTGACCAAGATGAGCATCAACACAAATCCTCACCCTCCCTATAGTCCAGACATTGCTCCCTGTGACTTTTGGTTATTCCCTCAGCTCAGAGGTTGTCGTTATGAGACAATTGAGGAGATGAAAGAGGCTGTGATGAAGGTCATTGACACGCTCACACAAGAGGACTTCCATGGGGCCTTCCAGAAGTTGTTAGAATGGTACAACAAGTGCATTGCAGCCGGAGGAGATTACTTCAAAGGGGACTAGAGTTTCATTTGTGTACTATCAATAAAAGTGCCCATATGAAAAAATTGTGGAAACTTATTTAATGATCCTTGTACATATTTCCATCTTGCAAGTCTGATTATTATGGTTCTGTTTTGAGTTGTGATCTAAAAGAATCAAGACTGAATCTTTTATGTTGCTACATTTTAAAGTTTTAAATTTAAATGAAAATGTGTACAGTTGTGAGGTACTTAGATAATAATGTTATGATACTTGTATGTCCAGAATGATATTTAGACATTCAGTGGGAATTTAAAAAGAAAAATTATGAATCCTGTCTTACTATCTTTTTATCAGCAATGTTTGGCAAAAAAAAGGATTTTTCTAGTAAAATTACCTCCATACTCACCAGACCTAATTCTGGTTATTTTCTTTTTGTTTCCTAATATGAAAATTCTTCTTAATGATGAGATTTGAGAATATATGGAGAACATTAAAAGAAATATGACAGTGCAGCTTCAGACCATATCCAAAAGGAGTTCTAGAAATGCTTTGATGAATTAAAAAAAATTTGTTGGAATGTTGAATGCCAAGGGGCTCAGTAAATAAAACTTGAGTTGAGATTTTGCACACACCTTATAAAATGATGACCATATTGCAAGATATTAAGAATATAGAGACAGAAAAAATACTAGGAGTCTTCTATCAGTCAAATTATATTTCATTTTATTTCCTCTTACCAAAAAATCGTTTAATAAAATCAGATTTTATTTTTTTTGTCAGTCTTATTCTTTTTATCTTTGAGGTTAATTTCATTTTCTTTAAATTGGTTTTATCTCTGCAGGTAGAGACCTACTTCTCTTGACTTGAGTACCTCAGCATACATTTTGTTTCAAGACAAGAATGCATGCTATCTTTACTTTATTACTATCTCAACTTATTCTATTCAGATTTATCTAAGTTGCTTCTTTTATTCTTTTACAGGTAAGATGATCCAAGAAATAACACTCTGGTAATGTATTATTTTTGTTGTATTTGTGATGTATAAAATAAACAATTTGTACTTTTTTAATTTTCTTGCTTTAAATTGTGATGTCTGTAATTTGTGTGTAATTTTTTAAAATCATTTTCTCTAACTTTAAGAAGGGTCATTAACATGACCAATTTTAGGGAAGAAAATCTTTTTTCTGGTGTATAATACTATCAACAGAACATCTGAGCTAACTTATTCCGTGGTCTTCATCAGTTGTACAGTTTGCATGGAAAAAAAGCATTTCTTTTCTTGGGAGTATAAAGCAAATTCTTTCTTTTGCTTGCAAATGGGACATTTGAAGAAGGCTATAGAATAGATTGCCTGAAAGGTCATTGGTTGGTTTTTATGGCATGTCAATCTTTGCTGAGTTATTTTATGCCAAAGTCACTTTAACAATTATAGTCTCCAGTTGAATATTCCAAAAATGTATATTCATAATCACTTTAGATAGGTGAACACATCATCTCAAACAGATCTATTTTATCTATAATCAGGGGAGGGGGTATTAATAAGTATTGCCATTCCAGGTCAGAGTGGACCTAGAAGTAACTGCAATAGAAAGAGTGACCTACACTCCCTAAGGCTTCAGAACTGGAGCCTTACTATTGGATACATTTTAGTTCCATATTCAAAATGCATTTTTGGTTGTGGGAACATCTTACCCTTCTGCAGGGGATGCATTTGTTGTTTTTTTTTAGGCCCTGTTAACAGGGTGGCTGAAGTGATGTTTTGCCTATATCAGAAAAATAAAGGAATGCTAACAACATATACCCTGAGAATAATCAAAGAATAGTTGGTTTTCAGACATTATTGATCATATCAGTTTGGCACCTCAATTTGACACCTTTATAAAGTAATTACTAGCTAGTTTTTCTAATGTCTGTTTTGTGTAAGGGTTAAGAAAATTTGATTAGAAATCTTTGAGAGGTTTCTGGCCCAGTTGGCTGGGGCAGTAGAAGATACTGACTGCATCTCTGCAGCTGCGTAAGACTCCCCTTATGAGTGTCCTGTATATGACACTAAATCTGATGGTGAGGCTCCAGTAATGCTGGAGCTTTGAGGAATGGCAAGTGCCCCCTCATTGCCATTGCTCCCAGGTTTGCTCTGGCCTAGAGTGGTAGCACTTGCTAGTGTCCTATCTATGAGTCAAATACAACTGTTTGACATTTAAATTGTGTACTTATGCTAAATTGTATTGTTTGAAATAGAACTGTTTAATCATTTAACTGTGTAAAATAATGACTGATTTTTAATTGAATTGTTAGCGATACATAGCAATACTTGGGATCATTTCACTTATGCTAAACTGAATTGCTTGAAATAGAACTGTTTGATCATTTAACTGTGTAAACAAATGACTGATGTTTAATCGAATTGTTAGTGTTAAATAGCAGTACTTGAAAGAATTTATCTGTGTGCAAGCAAATGATTAATTGTAAATATAACTATTTGTATTAAATAGAAATAAGTAAAACCATTTAACTGTGTGCAAAAAAAAATGAACTCGGGCTCATTTTAAAATGTTAACTACAAAATGTGTTTAGAAATCATATATTTAATATATATGTATAAAATGATTTGGCATTATATAACCTACAATAGTTGATATGCCATGAAATAAAATCAAGCCAAACATAGTTTCATCAATCATAAATCCACATTATCTAATATTTTGGAAAGTATTGATATTATATATGGATATTTGCTGTAATGGGATAATGTCAATATTATATATATATATATATATATATGGATTTTAGTGAGGAATTTGATATGGTATCTCATTACCATGTACTGATGAAAATCAAAGACTTAAGTATTTCTAAAAATAGCAAATACTGTAAGATGCTTAATAGAGCTATGAAAATAAAGATTAGTAACAATTATTCTGAAACGCAGAATATACCCTCTGGTGTTCCTCAGGGATCAGCAATGCGACCTTTGCTGTTTTTGATATCCATAAATCATTTACCCAATGATAGAAAATTAGAAGTAAAACTATTTGCTAGTGATAAATTACTTGTTTGAGACCATGATCTAAAGAGACAACTCAGATGGATTGAAATAAATTTTTATATAGGGAAGATATTAGGAAATTAAAGTTTAATATATAAAGATGTTAAGTATTTGTTATAGAATCGAAAAACATTAAAGCTGAATTGAAAAAAATCAGGGAAATAAAAAAAGTAAATGAGGAATGTAAACTTGGGGTTCGCTTCGATGAAAGATTTAAAGCTGAGAAATCAAATTTTGCTTGTTATTTTGAGGGCAAATAGAATGATTGGCTGGATAGTTAGAAACGATGTTTCAAGGGAGATAAATGTTTTAAAAATGTATAAAATAAGACCTCATATATTGTATAATATTGTACTCAAGCCTGAGCTCCAGTATGGAGTGTAATATTGAGATTATAGGGTATATAAGGAAGAGTTACAATAATAAAAAAGTAAAAATTTAGTTATAGAGAGAGAGATTAGAGAAATTAGGATTAACTACTTTACGAGAAAAAAAGATTGATAGGTCATCTAATGGAAACTTTGAAAATGACTAATGGAAATTCTAATTATGGTTGACCTTTTTTTAAATATTTTTTCTCAAAGTGGAATTTCCCTTTCAAGACAGATTTCACAAACTAAATTTACTGATTGAAGTTTTTTTACTAATAGAGAAATATATTTTTGGAACAAAAGAACAATAGTGTAAAACATTCAAGATTAAATAGGATTGTTTCAGAAAAAAATCGTTTGAAAAAGAATTTAAAAGGGCAATTTTTGGAACTGTTGGATGAATTACTTAGAGAGTTTGGTCTGTATATAGATATTGTATTAGTAGTGTATATGCTCTGTCCAAAGACTTTTTTCAGTTTGATGTGAGAAGATATTAAAAAGTGGAGATGCCCAAGGAGGCACAGCAAACAACAACAATAATAATAATAATATCACCTTTAATTTCTTATTTCTAATGCAGGAACCTTCATTTGTTTTTTCTTGCTTCTTTAGATAACTGGTTAACTCAATGCTCTTCTGTTGTAACAGTGGTCCATTTCAATATTGATGCATCTATTTTTGAAAAAGTGAAAGATTTTAATTATTAATTCCCTACTGATTGATTTATTGATTTTAATGGCATATCAAACCATCTGAGAGTATTTTCTGCCTAGAGGTTAGAGAATTGTGTGCATTTTTTCTGTAGTTTCTTATGGCTTTTTTTAATATCAAGTATTACTATCTATTAAACCAGTTACTGGAGCTGAAGGCATCTGCAATCAAATATAATGTAGACATTGCATGAATAGAAGAACACAGATACTACCATAGCAAACTAGAAATAAAATACCACAATACTAGTAATTGATGGACATGAGTCATCGCATAGGTATGTAAAAACTCAGTCTCTGCTCTCATGGGAGGTGTAAGAATACTTCTCGGTCCCCCAGCCTTTAAATTACTAAATAACACTGGGAGAATCCAACTGAGAATAATACGTGCTTCATTTAATAGCAAGCTCTGCACAAAGATCATCTCTTGCTATAGTCATACCAAAGCTAGTGATGAAACAAACATCACTTTCTAAGAAATCTATCTTCCCTTGTCTGACACAATCCAAATCACAATGTTCTTAACCACCAGTTAAGATATGAATGTTGAAATAGGCAAAGACAGAAAGAACAAATTCACTTTACATAACTTGTCAAACAAGAATGGGGATTATCTAGCAGATTTTTTGCTCAAGAACAGGTTAACAAACTTAAATAGAGAATTGCAAAAAAAAAGGAGAGAAAACTATAGACCAACACCTACACAAAGAACTCTTAAGGACAGCTAGATTACTGTGGGGAAAATAAGTATTTCATCCCCTGCTGATTTTCTGACTTTGCCACCTTAGAAAAATAGGAATGGTCTATAATTTTCAGGGTCGGTCCATCTTGAAAGTGAGAGATAGAATATAAAATAAATTGTTGAAAATCATATCATACTAATTTTTGAACATTTATTTGTATTTTATTGAAAAAATGAGTATTTCACCCCATATGAAAACATAACTCAGTACTTGGTGAAGAAACCCTTGTGGCAAGCCCAGTAGCCAGAGGTTTTCTGTAGTCAGTTACAAAGTTTTTACAGATCCCAGAGGGAATTTTGGCCCACTGATCTTTACAGATCCTCTCCAAATCTTTAAATTTTTTTGGTTGTCGGGCAACTCAAATCTTCAGCTCCCTGCATAGATTCTTTATAGGATTAAGGTCCAGAGACTGACTTTGTCACTTCATAACCTTAATGTGTTTCTTCTTGAATCACTCCTTTGGGTCATTGTCATATTGGAACTCTTCAGTATCCTGGCTGAGGCAAGGAGGTCCCTGTACTTGGCCCCATTCATCTTTCCCTTGACCTGGTGTAACAGCCCTTAAAACTCAGAAAATCAGCAGGGGATGAAATACTCATAAAAAATTATTGGATAAATAGTGCTTTGAACTGTGAGGTATACTTTTTTCAAGGAATATCTTCTGATCACAGAATAGTCTTGGCAAAGAATTTATTCAGAAATAAGACAAAAACAGTTAAAGATTGACAACATAACTGGTCCTCACTCACTAATAATGTACACTTCTTCAACTTTGTTGCTTGAGTCTTACATGAAAAACCATTTGCATCATATTTTTTATAACTTGCCAAGACTATGTACTTTGAACAGCAATAAAAGAAAATGGGCTTACTCTAAAAAAAAAAAAAAAAAAAAAAAAAAAAAAAGCAGATGATATTCCGCAGAAACTCTAACAGATGCAGACTACACAGATGATCTGAAACTTCTCACAAATACACAAGCCCTAGCTAAACCCCTATATCATAGTCTGAAGAAAAACAACAGGTAGCATTGAGCTCCTCATGAACACAAATAGAATGAGGAGGAACCATCTCCACTTCAAGTGGCAGGCCTCTGAAATTTGTAAATAAGTTCACATACCACAGCAGTAATATCTCATTTACTGAAAATGGACTATAATCAACCAGTTATCAATTATATAGAAGTTTGATCTATCTGGTAAAATAAAATAAGGTTTCTTATAAGCTAACAATACAACTATGTGGATGCACCATGTCAATGCTAATAAAATGCATGGAGAAAAATTAAGATGGGAACTACACAAGAATGCTACATGCTGTTTTGAACAAATCCTGGAAGTACCACTTTTCAAAACAGCTGCTGTACAGCCACTCAACTCCCATCTAATAAACCATCCAAGCAAGAGGAACAAGACATGTTGGATACTGCTGGAGAAGAAAAAAATGAACTTGTAAGCAACATTCTTCAATGACCTCCTATACATGGACATGCCAGTGTTGGCCAACCAGCAAGAACTTACATCAACTCTTTGCAGACATAGGATGTTTTTTTTTTTTTGAAGACTTACCAGGAACGATGAATGACTGGGATGAATGGAAAAAGAGAGAGAGAGTCAGTGACATCTGTGCTGTTAGCGTGACTTGATGATTCCTCTTGGTTACAAATAATTTGTAAACAGATCTGTTTGATCCTAACAGGTAATACCATTAGTGACCAAAGTGGACCTGGAAGTAATGGCAATAAAGAAGTAGTCTACATTCCCTAGAACTAGAGCCTCACTACCAGATGCAGTTTAGTTTCATAACCAAGACATTGTTTTTTTTTTTGTTTTTTTTTGGTTGAGTGTGTGTGTGTGTGTGTGTGGGAGGGGGCTCTTACTATACTGTGGAGTATATAGGCAACATATTCTAAGCCCCACTAACATAGCCGATTCCATACTGAGAATAGGAAAGGTTTCTTGTATAATTCAGTTGCAAATTTGACTTTGCTTTATTCTCTGAATTAGAGCAGTTTAAGTGTATAACTATAAAAAATCTTGTCATTTTTGCAGGTTATGGTTACATTCATACATAGATGATAATTGCTACATCTTCCTCTAATGAAAATCTCTTTAGTATCTTTTCTAATGGTTTCTGTTTCATTGCAATGTCCACGGCATCTGAGATGGCTCCGAAGACCAGTATTTGACATCATTTATATCGGGCAGATATGGTAGATGAACTCTGATTTGATCTGGATTTTCTGTAATTTTCCTCTGAACCACCATCTGCCTCCTCAATACAGATGCTGATTTGCAGATTTTGCTTCAGAAGACGCAGGTATTGTCAGCAGAATGTAGAAATAGATTGGTGTACTTGGCTTGCTTCCGATTGTTAACATGAGACTTCAGATAGTTGATATAATTTTTCTTTGACTACAGAACACATTTATATTTTCATGCATGCATGCACACACACTTTCAAGACAGCATATTTGTCAGCAAGTCTGGATGAATGTCTCTTGAAAGACTGCATTTGATTTGAACATGTTTGAAGTGCTCAACCTCAAAGGTGTTGCATCTTTAACTAATGGAGTGTCACTATTTTCCACAATTCAAAGTCAGTTTTTCTTAGCCCAGCATATCCCTTCCCCTACCTTGAAGTTGTCTTTTAGATTATCCTTAAGCCTTTTATGAGACTTGTGTTGTGGCCAATTTCCTGTCTTCTGTTCCCCATAGAAAAGTTGTGTTTTGGAAGCATATCATTCTACACACACACACAAACACACACATTCTGTACACTTGGATATATATTTTCTGTCAAATGATGGTGCACTCCTCTGGAAAATGCCAGTAATGAACTTCAAAAGTTCACAATTCTAAAGCTTTTAGGTTTTAGACCTGGTCTGACATCAAGGCCTTTTTTATGCCAAAACCTTTCTTATTTGGATTTCTTTATTATATATATGCTTTACACATACATATATGGTTGCTATGATAAATATCCATCTAAAAAGAATATTGAAGCACAAGAATGACATTTTTAAATCCTCGAGATGTTAAGCAAATAGTATTGCAACAGAGCTACATTGGATATAAATAGAAAAACTTTCTGTCAGTGGTTTAGTAAGAGAAAGAAAACAGAGTATGGAAGATATTGGAACATCTTAATGAATCGATGTAAAAGATAGGGAACTAGAATTAGCCGTACAGTCTTCTGTTGTGAGTAAGACAACATTTTCATATAAAAGTTTGCTTCTTGAGTTTTTGTTTACGACATGATCATACTTTTGGAAAATAAGTTATTGCTTTTCACAGAAGATATAAAGGGATGAAGTTAGTTTTATATCTGTTTCGGAAATTGGTAGATCAGTTATACCTTGGTAGCAATATCTCATCTAGCAAATGTGATGTCAGTATACACCTAGAGAAAGCATAGACTGCTATTGACAGGTCAATGACCATAAAGAAATCTGATCTCTATAATGAAATAAAATAGGAATTCTTCCAAGTTGTAGCCATGTTAGTACTACGGTATAGCTACACCACCTGGACTTTAATGAACCACTTCAAGAAAAAGTTTGATGGAAACCACACAAGGATGCTGTTTTAAACAAATCATAGAAGCAGCACTTTACAAAACAGGGGCTGTCATTGACACGTCAATGTTGGCCATCCAGTAAAAAAACTTGCATTCATCAGCTCTGTGCAGACGATGGGTGCCATCTAGAGGACCTATTAAGAGTGATGGCTAATAGGGAAAGATGGAGAGTGTTAAAGGAATCCATACTGTTGGCTCACCTCAATGATGATATTTGTTTACTCTGTTTTTCACTTGTATAATTTTTTTTTTTCTATTGTTTAAAAAACATAGAAGTTATATTTACTTTACTGATATCAAAGAATTTTCTGAATAGTGTTACAAAGTTAGACAGGTTTCGCTCACTTTGCTTACTAAGACAATCTGTTGTTTTCTGTTCATTTATTGATTTAAAAAAAATCATTTCCTCAGGCTGTTTTGTCAGGAAACATGGAAATTTTTCATGATAAAAAAAATAAGGGACCAGACTTTTCAAAGCAGAAAGCTTTTTTTGTTGTGTAATATAATGATATTTTTAAAAATTCTTCTTTATGGTATTCTACATAAAATTGGTTTGCATTTATTGTGTTTGAGGTGGGTGGTCGACCATTAGATCTTATTAACAGAGTAGTTTGAATATCAGTTTTAAAAGTCTGGAAAAACAGTGGAATTGTTCTCAATACTTGTAGGAACTAGTGAATATTCATGAAACTTTTGTGAAATGCTGATGAAGCAACTCCCACTTCTTTCTCTCTTTTGGATTTGGGATGTGGTTTGCAGACAGGGACTGGGGCAGTGCTGGAGTGCCCATCACTATTGTAGGAGAAAAAAAGATTCTAGAATCATTGAATAAAGATAAGACTGTAATGGGCTATGCCTTTTGATAGATGTTTCCTTTAGATGGAGCTTACTGTACTTTTTTTTCTTTATTTTTTCTCTTTTTTTATATGCCAAAGCATGGGTTAGTAAGTGGCCTTCACTATTGAAGACTTGTGGGTTCTAATCTCCAAAGTCTGTGTCAGGTGTCAGATGGATATTTTTTCTCACAGTTGAAGCTTCCACACAAATTTTATCAACATTTTTCCTACAAATTGTTATTCATACCACTTTTATCACCCTGCCTGAAAATGAGAAATTTTCTATTTACTAGTTGAATTCAGTAAAGAGCCACACAAACTGGCTCAAGGCTTTCCAATTTCCATGTTACTGAATGTTATCAACATTATTCTTCTCACAAAGAAGAATTGTTATTGATTGGTAGTCTTTATTTAGGTTTTATTCTTGAAAAACTCCTTTATAAGTCAAGGATTTATTCTTAAGAATTTGCTCATACTTTTTAGAGTGCATATATGTTATATAGCTTTACTAAATAATAGTTTAACTTTTATGACTTAACTAAATTAAAAAAAAAAAAACTCAAATAAAAAAAAAATTAAGGGAATTCGATCAGAAAATAAATCCTCCTTAGCAAAACCATTCCAAACTTCTCTCTTTATCTACAGACAATTTAATAAATAATTTTTACACTTCTGTGTGAAGGAATGCACAGAAATATTCTTTATATTAATGAAGTCTGAAATTCTACTGGATTTTTTTTAACACATACAAGTAAAATAAAACATATTCTTTAATTTGGTTCTAGCAAAAGGGGATCTACATTTGTTTCTAGCAAAATGACTATGAATTTCATTCTGCGTCCTGATATGGTTACACAAATAAAGAGGTGTTTTTTGATTTTTAATATTAGATTCATGAAGCATGAATGGTTGTGCTTCAAAGAAATGTTAGAAAGAAGTATCCATGAAGTCTAGGGGGGAAAAAAATTATGGCAAATGTGAAGCGTATGACTTGAAGAAGATTAGTTTTTCATCTAAAAAAAACAGGATCCATATTTTATATCTTAAAGATTTCTGTTTTTAGTGAGGTCAAAATTATTCAAAGTTCAAGAATAAACAGTAAAATTATTTCAGAAACTAAAACCCTGACAAGCAGATTTTGACATAATTAAATACATTTAGTCAGATCTTTCAAGTATAATAAATTTGGATTTTTGAAACAAAAGAAAAATCACTTTTACTAAATATTTTCCCTCTTACTCACTGATCCACAATAACCTGGTTTGGTCATGGAGTCTCTACTCATATAGTGTGTCTTGAGCAGGAATAGTCTGTCAGAACCCATCTCTCTTCAGGTCTACAACTGGTTTGAATCCAGTTCTTCTCCTTAACTAGTTACCAATCCAAGGTTAAAAACCCCAATATCTTAGTATTTACTCATATCTGCTGGGAGAATAGTTACATTCTTATCTTTTCCAAGGGTTTTAGTACATATTAATAGTATGTGAAATGCAAACAGATTTGTTGAGGTTTTGAACTCAAGTGGCTGAGTTCACCTGAAACAATTACTTTGAGACCGTGAATACCTCTTACCTCAGTTACAAATACGATAATCAAATCCTGAGTCAATTTTAAGTGTCAAAATTAATTCACTTATAATTATTCTCCTCTTTGATATTAGGTTGTTTTTTTTTTAATTTCAGCTTTATCAAAATCTTTTGGAGCTAAAGATAATTTGTCATCTGACTAAAAAAAATAATTTCTGAGTTTTAGAACATAACAAATTTCAGTTTATAAGTCTTCATGTTCATGTCTTACTAAATGTACATTGAGAAAAACATTATATTGAAAGCTATGATATATAGGATTTTCAATTGTAGACATTATCAATCTGAGTTCTACAACTGAATATACATAATAGAGAGAGATTTTAAAATCCAAGAAAAATGCATGAGTTTGAATCTTTTCACAGAACATAAATGATAAATTTCTTACTTTACTTTCTCATAAAATATTTTACGATCTGATACTTCCTTTGAGACACAATGATGATTTCTAGAGAATGCATATGGCAGAGTTAAAAAAAGAATCCTCTTTCATCTAAGTATAAAGTAATGGAAAAGGTTGATCAGGCAAATTCCCATTTGACATTTTAATAAGTAAATGCTTTTCATGGATGTTCATGGCCTTTCAGACATCTCAACCATATGATGTCCAGTCAATATGGAACTGCCCTTGGTAGGTAAAAGAATAAATGACATCAATATTTCAATGAATGAAAAGTCAGAATGGCTTTAAACTTGTGATATACTTGGACTTGAGCTGGAGAAAAAAAGTGGAAGTTCTAACAAGTGCCATCAATATCAAAACCCTCAGTGAGTCTCATTGGACTTCTCAAGCTAGATCCCTTTAAAGAAAAAAATTTCTTTTTTTTTTGATATACAAAAGTTTCACTCAACAGTGGAAGCTGGATATTTTTATCATCACTGTTGGCAGGACTTAGAATATTATTTACAGTGAGGTAAAACCTCCCTTAGAAAAAAAAAAAAAAAAAAAAAAGATGGGGTGTATTAGGCACAAAACTAAACTGTATAAGATGATGATGTTCTGGTTCTGGGGAGTATGGATTACTCTTTCATTTCAGGTTCACTCTGACCTGGAGTGGTAGTATGGGTCAAATAGATATGTTTAAAAATTATTTCTATTTGATAGGAATGCTTGATTCCATTTAACTGTGTACAAAAAAAAAATATAAAGAAACTGCACAAAAAGCTGTAAATATAAATGTACAATGAATGTGATTCCCTAACCTTGAGGCATGAAATAACCCTAGATGGGTTGATGCACTATTAAAATCAGTTAATCAAAACATCATTTATCATTGAAGATTGAACCTAAAGATTTTTAATAATCACTCTGCTATATTTACAAGTGAAGTAAATTAACCTAAAAGATTTTTTGTGATGTCTATAAATTTTAGTGATATTTTGCAAACTGCATAAATTTTCAAAATCATTTGGATGCAAAAATACATTTGTAAAAAAGCTTTTTTTTTTTTTTTTTTTTTTTTTAATCTTTTTAGTGTCTATTTTAAATTTTCATTATTGAAACAAAGATGTGTTATTTGAAGTTAGAAAAAAATATGCAACCAAATTTGGACATTTTTATTGTGAGAAAAATCACTTGGTCACAGTTTGCTGAATTAAATTCTTTAAAAAAGTATTATATTTTTAACAAAGAAATATTATTTATATATATATATATATATATATATATATATATATATATATATATATATATATAACTTGAACATCAGAAAGCCAAGTCAAGATATCTTTTGTTGTAGTAACTTGATAGTTTGTTTTGCTGAGTTAAAACAAACAGTTTTTTGTGTGATTATTCAGAATGAATGTTTTACATGACTTTTCTTGATATTATTACCTTATTTCTAGCTTTATAACATGCACATATAGTTTTACTGAGTTCTGGTATGTTCTGCTTCAAATTCATTGCTATTAAGTGATTATTATTGTAAATAGAGTAAGCAATATATTAGATGTTTACATCCTGTGAATATAGGTTGAACTCCCCATGATGTAATGGGTAAAGTGCTGGACTGTGAGTTCAAACTCCAGTGGCTCTATTATATTCACTTTTGAACTATTTCCCTTGAAAAAGGGATGAACCTACTTATTCCCTTCGCTATGGATTAACTAGTATCACTGCTGTTCTTCTACAAGGAAGACTTTGGCCTGAAATAATCCACAGAGGTTGATATGCCATTAAACAAAGAAACCAAAGCAACCAACCTGAATACAAGATGCATAGAAGATCTGGCATTGTAATTCACCCCCAAAGCAAATGACTATTGGCAATGATACTCCATTCTCATTTTCATTTATATGAATGTCAACTTAATATAGAATATTTTCTTTGCTCTGTTTTAACATATGCAAAATATTCCACTGTTAATTGAAGATTTACTTGTTCTTATTCTGAGCAGCGACAAGGACATTTACAACATCAAATTAATGCTGTAATGATATTATAAATCTTCGCTAAGATTCAACTGATCTTTCTTCTAGAAATCAAGCCTATACTAAAAGAATGGAAGCAAAGGTTCAGGAAAAGCTGAAAATAAGTAATATTATCCAAACTGTGCATAGGTCACACAAGAATTACACATTCTTACTTGCTTAAAGAAGAGGAGCAACCTATGTGCCATTCATGCCAAACTGTATACACATTAAAATGTGTTCTCATTGAATGCATTGATCTGGCTCCTAAAGGAGAAAGATTTTACAATGCAAGCTGTATGAAAGAACTATTTAAAAAAAAAAACTCAATAGGACGCTATAATGTCCTTCCTGAAAGTAGTGGGCCTATATGGAAAAATTTAAAGACCTAACCAATATAATATAAACAATATCAAAGTGTATAAAAACAAATAAGTATGTGAAAATTACTGTTCACCATGAATAAATATTTGAAGATACAAAGACCTTGAAACAAACAAACTTTCATCAAAATGACTTGATTCAGTGTTAAATGACCTGAAAAGGATCAATATGCAGTAAAATAAAACAACCAACAAACCAATCTTTGTTCTATACTTATATCATTGTTTATTTTATATTTCAACATTAATCATTTATTATCAAATATAATTTCTGTCCTGTTGTCAGGGCTTAGAATCCATTGACTGTATCCTGTGCAGAGGATATTCTGGATATGACACTAAACTGAATCTGATGGTGAAGCTTTAGTTTTGAAGATTGTAGAGTACTCCTCTATTCCCATTACTCCCAAATTCACTCTGACCAAGAGTGATAAAATCTATTAAGATCCCATCTATTGATCAAATGGATCTGGGTTTATTTTAGAAATTGTTATTTCTAATATGATTTTTTGAGTGATTACTATTTAAAAAAGTATATCTTAGGTATCAAGAAATACTTTGTGTTGGATCGTTGGGTTTGTAATAAGATTTGAGATATTCAATCAACTGATGAACTCAACAATGCAGTGTAACTAAGTGAAAAGACTTGGAGAACTTTGAATAAGCCCTATTATTTCTTTATTCTCTGATATAGAGCAATTTAAATCTATTGCTTTCATAAATATCTCAGTATAATGTTCTACTTTAGTTGTATTGTGATAACATACTGACAAATTATATCATTCTAGATATAGAGTAAAAAAATCATCTTCTTATAAAGTATTGAATTTTGTGCTGCTGATCTTCATTAGATTGGAATTCTTTGAATTTATTTCAGTAGACAATCAGAAGTGAAAGAAATTATGCTAGTGTGGCATTTATAAGCAAATTCTCTAATCCAGCTAAGTGAACTTGACCATTTTTTTAAAAATATCCGATTATATTGATTATTTATCATTGTAGAATAATGACTACTTACAGAGGAACTGTCTGCTTATCTTCTGTTATTTTTAGTAATCATTTCTCTGCAGAGATTTGCCAATTTTCACTCCAACAGGATTTTCTCTAATGTTCTTGAAATGTATTGTACGTTGTTATACTTTTCTCAGCCAAGCCTTTCAGTTTTACACAAAGCTTCTCCTTCTATTAATCTGTCCCATCTGAATGAATGGGTGGGTAGATTGGCTTCGAGAAAAATAATCTCTTAACTTCATCATCACAACTCAATAGTTTCTCATTATAATTGTAAGAATATTTTAAAGCAAAGGACTGAAAAGAAATATTTCGGAAGTATTTACTCTCTTGCACTGATATTTTGCCTTGTTCTTGAAGAAATCTGTTTAAATTGTCCTGTTAGAATATGCTGACTGTATCCTCTACAGAAGGTTAAAGCTCCACTCACACACAAAAAAGGGGTGTCTTGTTTAGGACAAACTGCATCTGTGATAGCAAGGCTCTAGTTCTGGAGACTTGGGGCACTCCTTCATTACCATTACTCCCAGGACCTCTCTAAACCTAAGGGGTAGTAACATTTAACATTCCATTTTTGAGTTAAATAGATCTGTTAAAACATTATTTCTATTCAATAGAACCTTGTGCAAAAAATAACCTCTTGAGAAACAATGACACAAAAAATATAAATAGTGATGTACAATGAATGTGATTGCCTAAATCCTCAGCTTCAAATAAGCCTAGATGGACATGTCATGCCATTAAAATCAATCTTAGGGAGGTGCCCGTGGTGTAATGGTTATCGTCGTAGTAAATGGACACGGCGACACAAGTTCAAATCCTGGACGAGACAGATTGCATTTCACATAGCATTAATACCCTTGGAAAAGGTATGAATCCAATTATTCTCCCTCCAGCTATGGGTAAATAGTAGGGCAAACTAGGTTCTTCAGCCTTGGTAAGGCAACTAGTCTAGGAGAAGGAAAACTCTGAATTCAAACCTGTTAAACTCCGCTTAAAAATAAACCTTGTGTCATATCCTGCCCGAGTGCAGGGGTTGGTAAATAAGATTAAAATCAATCTTGATGGCTAAAAATGGCAACAAATGTTATCAGGTTGAATTAAAAAGTACAATGAACTTTAATTTTTATAGCTCTTCATCTTGAACTTTGATAATCTGTAATCATAATCAAGATTCAAAGTATTGAAGGTCTCCAAATGCAAATCAAGAATTTTAGTAACCTTCTACCCCAAATTTGATGATTAGTCAATTTAAAAGACACAACACTTAGGTGAATTCTTCTTCTATATTGTTTTATTTCCTTATTCTATTCTAACTTAAAAATCTGTTTAATTTTTCCCTAGGAAATTTCCAGTTGTATCTAGGAACTTAGTAGTGGTAGTTTTGTAAAGATTTATATATTAAATAAGTCACAGTATTTAGTCATATTTCTATAATTAACACTTTGCATTTCACATAGCACAAACACTCTTGGATAATCTATGAATCAAACTATTTTCCTTCCAGTTATGGGTAAATAGTAGGGCAGACTGACTCTTTAACCTTGGTATGGCAACTGTTTGAGAAGAAGGAAAACTGAATTAAAACCAGTGGTGAACCTAAAGAGGAATAGGCTTTGCTAGGCTATTCTTGCCAAAGACCTGCAATATGAGTGGCAAACCCCACGACCAAACCAGTTTACTAGACTAGAGATGATGAGTAAATTGAATGCATATGAAAAAGTTGAAAATAAAGATCCACTTTGGTTTATAAATGAGTTGCAAATCAATTCAACTTCTTCCATTATTACAACCTTGGGTTCATGTATTCAATGTTGACATGGGTAATTTTTGCCAATTATAATCCACATATATACCAGATTTGTGTGGATCTTTCATTCAATACCCAAAATTACTAAAATTGGAAAGCCATAAATGTTCGCTTAGTAGAATAATTGAAATAATTTCCTTGGTTTCATCCTTTAACCATGAGGATATTTTCACTCTTTCAATGAATTACATTGAACTTCACAGAAATATTTCCATCCAATAGTCTATGCCTCTTATTTTTGATTTTCTTGGAGATCCAATTCTTTAGTGTTCATCTATGAAGTCAAAGAAAATGATTTTGTAAAATTCACTAGAAAAGAGAAGCTCAAATGAATAGATGCTATCTTTGATTTTTTGTTATTTCCTTTTTTTTATGTTTCAAGTCATATTTGATATGGAACAAACAAAACAGAATTAATTAAAAATAGTCCATTAAAAAAAGAAATCAAAACAAACCATCCATCATTGTGGCTTGTTTGTAACTTTGGCAAGTTTTGATTTATTTTCTGATCTTTCATCACACTTGATTGCATGTCTGTTAATAAAGGAAATAGTTATATTTATCATGTTATTGCTTTATTAGAATTCCTAGTAAACAATTCTGAGATAGAATTATTACAGTTTATTAGAACTTTATCTTTGATATCCAGCATGAATTTCAACAAAATTTTCATTCCATTGTAAATTAGACAAACAATTGATTTTTTTTTATTAAATTTAAAGCATTTTAATTGTATTGGTCTAATAAGAAGGTCAATAGAATGTACTTTTTTTCTAGCTTATATATATATATATATATATATAAGTTTGCTATATTTATCAACAAAGAGCTCATTATTGATGAGAGAACATGTATATTTGAGTTAAGATAGCATAGACATAGTCAAGAAGTCTTTTGGTGACTATGAGTTTCTTGGCTATGTGATCATTGGACTTATATAGACAGGGTGCAAAGGATAGATTATCACTATTTTGAATTTTTAACTTTGCACATGCACTTAATTTGTTTTAGGTTTTGTCTACTGTGCAGTATACTAGAGTCAGTTCGGCAGTGTCTGTGAGGAATACAGCTCCATATTGCAATTCACTTGTCCAGAAATTTGGAAGTAGCACTGTGCTGATTGGTATTGATGCCAGGAGCTCCAGTGTGAAGATTTCAGTGTTGAGGTGTCAATCTGTGGACAGATTCATATTTATGAAAACCAAAAACCCAGTTGACATCATTACGTTTAGGGTGGTCACTAGCGATGGTGATTTTATACTTCCATTCATCTTCCCACGTGGCCTCAATTAGGACAGAGCTAGATCATGAGGATGGCTGCTGGAAGACTCTATGTTTGACAACAGGACTCTGTGCTATGCTACAAATGCAGGAAAACCCAGTCTTGGCACTCAGAAAAAATTGTGACTGCATCAACCTGTTAATATTAGGCTGCCTATATCCCTGTTGGTAATCCCCTTGATTATTATGTTTAGGGCATGGTTGAGTGAAAGATCCACAAAACTCTGTACGACACCAAAGATAAAGTCTGGGCTATGAGAATATTTCTGCCACCATATCACCTGTAACATTTTGCCATTCCCCAGATTGCAATCCCCTTGATTATTATGTTTAGGGCATGGTTGAGTGAAAGATCCACAAAACTTTGTACGACACCAAAGATGAACTAAAGGCAAGGTTAATGGTAGCATTGACCAATTAAGACAAGGATACCATCAAAAAAGCTTGCAAAAAATTCCAAAGCTGTCAAGAGGCTATGATTAAAGCCAATGGCAATTTCTTTGAATAAATTTGTTGTATAGTATTTCAAGATAATTTCAGTCAATAAACCTGTTAAAGTGAGATATCAATGTGAGTCTCATTTTTGTGCAATTTAGGTGTCAATTAACCCATCACTCTCCCTGTATATATGCACACATATTTTATTAATATATAAAGTTTTTGTGAAAGGCAAGTGAAAACTATCACTATGCAGTTGTTAATGGTACCACTGTATCCAAGAGAGAACAATGTTAAAGTTCCAGTGTTGATAGCAGATTGTTCAAAGTCCCTCTTTTCAATTGGATCCTCCTCTGCTGTTATCTCCTCAGGCAAAATGGATCCCTACTTACATATGAAAGATTGATCCATAAAGACAAGTAGATCCCAGTTGGTAACGGGTCCTTTTCTCTTGTTAAGGTTAATGTAAGAAACCCCTTAATGGCCATGGGCATTACTATCTGTCCACTCTAAAGAACTTTACAAGGGTAGCTTCTCCTTGGATCTTGATAAACACAGAATAGAGAAAACTTTCTTTGAGAAATAAGTGCCAAATCATGTAGAAAATAGAAATGGATACCTGTAAAGAGGCTTGAACCTACCATACCTTACAACACTGAAAGGAAGATATTAAATTACTTAGCATTGTCACAATTCTATTAAACAGGAGTGACCTTCTAAGCAGAAGGTTGCTTCTATTGTATCAAAAATGCTAATTATATTGCATACTTGAATAATGCTGCTAAAAAAAAAAGAAGATAAAATAGTTTCAATGAATCTTTCTGAAAACTTTCTCTTCAGAAAGCTAACAAAACATCTAAAATTGTGTCTTCCAATTAACAAATGTATGATTCACCAAATGCATCTTAGTTTTAAAAAAACCCAAAACACTTTGCTATATTTTATTATTGAAATTTCAAAATTTTCTTTTAGATGTCTTCTTGATATGACTAAACTAAAAGATGTAGATTAGGTTTAACTAATCTGATGGACACAAAATAAGACTAAAGTTTAGCATTATACTTGTAATTTAAATTGAATTCCTTGCGAAAAGCTTTAAAAGTTTTGGAATTTTGTTTTAGTGGCCATAGTTTTGGCCATCCTCGATATTTATAAGAAGAAACCAATGATCAAAAAATGATATTTTATGAATTGTGGTGAAACATTTAAAAAGTCAAGTCCTATATTTTTTAAATAATGAGATTTTTATTGCATGCTATCATGAAGAGTTTCTTGATTTTTTTTTCTATTGATTTCTTAAATAGACTAATTTCTGTTTATTCTCCTAGTTGGTATCCTATTAATAATTAATTCTTTTTTTATTTGAAAGCAGAGGCTTTGACAGGACCTGAAAGGATGGGCAATAATTTTTTCATTTACGAAGATTTTCAAATTTTCTCTCAAGTTTAAAAATTCAAAATGCAAATTATCAGTTTACCATCATTTAAATTGCATGTATTTAATCATCTTCAAATTATTTGAATCATTTACGATTAAATAATTCACAGCTGCCCAAGAAAAAGAAGTCATTTTTAGCTTAACTTTAAAAATTCAGAGCATCAGGTGTAACCTGACTAAACTTTGCTTCAACTTTATCTTTCACTTTTTCAGCAAAATAACGTTACCAATAAATACAGGAAAAATCTAGATTTATTGTTGGTTAATGTTCTGTTTAAGTGTGATATAATTTTTCAGAATAAAAATGATCGTAAAGAAAACAAATATAATGTACTGATTGAAAAAGAAGTTGATGAAAAAAAACATCACTTCAAAATGGCAAATAGAAAACCAGTGAATCATTTTCTCTTTATTTTGATTTTTATTGCTATTTTAATCAAGTTTTGTGTATTAAAACAGGCTTAAAAAGGATGTGAATATTTTTCTCATTTTATGAATCATTACTTTATATTACAGTTGAAATTTTAATTTTGGGATTCAATGGCAAGGAAACTGCATAAAAGCTGGTTTTAAAAAATTGCAAAACAAAGTAGCACTTGAATTTTAGATTCAGAGAGTTAATGCTCATTGGAATACTTTAAAAAATTGAAATTGATTAAATTCTTCAATAATTCTTTTAATGATATAAATTTCATAAAGATTGAATAAACCATTGACAGATATTTCAACATTCAAGCTTATATATGACCCAAAGAATATGATTATTAAACGTATATGGAATAGCAATATTATCACAATGATATTTTTGAGTCTTCAAGAATTGACTTTGTTTGGCAAACCAGTAGGGCAATTATATGAAATGAAATCACCAGTGTATATAAATCTTTATAGCAAAAAAAATCATCTTTGGAACTACATTATTTCTAATGAGCCACTTTTCAATTTGATGACAATTGAAGACAAAAAACACTCCTCTGTATTTAGAATCCCTCAGAATGAATTGTTATTCTGTCACCTTGGATGTAGATGGGGTAATCACTTGGTTAAAATTAAAGAAATGAATAACACCTCTCAACTATATATATTAATGTACTCTCATTTCTTTTATCCTCTCTTTGCTGTCTTGTGATCTATTTTCTCATTTTTCTGTGTCTCCCTCTTTACTTCTATCCCTTGTTCTGTCTACTCTCTTTCTTCTCTTCTCTGCAATATTAATGTTTTTTCTTTTTCCTTTTCTCCTGTCTTCTCTTCACTTCTCTTCTATGTATTATAAACAAGCAAATATATAAATTTTAATCTACATCTCTAGATTCATTGTGAAAAGATACATATATGGATGAACTTGGAAATTGCTGAGTGCAAGCATTTCAGATGAGATGGCAAATATATACAAGTTATCAAAAGGTATCAAGACTGAACCTTTGAATATTTTAAAATTTAAATGAACATGTTGTGCACAGCTGAGCATAATGAAGGGAAGCTTTTCCATCACCCTTCAACCAACAAATACAATTAACTCTGATTAAAGTGAAAGGAGTTGACATGCCAAGTTTCATAAACATTAGCTGATTAGCCTTGGGTTTATAAGTAAAAAATACACAAAGTGAATTATATATTTAGATATATAGGCAATATATTGAGCTCTCTCTTAGTTTTTAGTCCAACTTGGATATGCAATAATGATCTATATATAATTCACTTTAAAATCATGTGATGTCCATTGTGAAATACAGCAGTTTTATAATTAACTTTTTCAAGTTATTAAATTGTTGTTGCTAATCGTATATTACAAGCAAGGTAAATTTTCTGATTGTCAGATAAGAGCCTTTTTTTAAATTAATAAAGCATATGGTTAGTTAAAAAAAGAGTGATTCTAATAGTATGTATTATACTGATTTCAAATTGGGACTGTTCCAAGACGCACATGTTTTTGAAGTTTTCATTTTTTGTTGTTTCTTAGATATAATGATGTTTTTTTTAAACTCATCCATTTAGTCCAAGATATATTAGAAGAAATAGTTATTTTTTTTTATAATATATTTCATCTCTTGTAGAAAATTTAGACTGACACTCTGGTGCAAGAGAATTGATGGCTACTAAAAAGCAAATGGTATCAAACTTAGCAGCCTCAGGAGTGGGTCAGCATAAAATAGCATCACACATATTGATTGGTCAATCTCAAAATTTCTGAAAAGAAAGAAAAAAAAAAACAAAGGATTAAACAGCATCTATAGCTAAAAAGTACACTCAACATCCACATTTGAGGACTGGGGAAACCAATTTAATATTCTAAAAAATGAAAAATAGACTTTTTTGTTCATTTTAGAGTGAAATGTATAATATAGCAAGTCAACTGATGAAGACTAAAAGAACCTGGACTGGTAACTGCTTGTAAGTTTAAGAAACATCTCCTTAATAAATTAAAAAAAAAAACATATACAAGCAAGATTGAACCTTAGTAAGACATATAAATTGTGAACTGTAAAAGATTGGAGAATGCAACGTACAATGTTTCCAGAAAGCATAGATATGTGGAGGAAAAAAATCTCAGTTGTGCAAACTTTGCATTAAAACACACAGTAAAATGTTCTCTGTCAATTATAGTATGAGGTTGCATATTACAAGAAAGTAATTGTGACCTACTGATTATTTGAAGGTCATATGAATTCAATGACTTCATTTGAGGTTTTAGAAAGTAGAACACCATTTAAACATTCTGACTGAACACAAGACATGGGATTTTTCAGCATGATAGTCTCACTCCTGCCATATTTCACATTCCATTTCAAATTGGTGTACCACCAAATGAACCCACATTCTAAATTGACCATCAAACTCTTGTAATTCTAAATAAAATATAAGATAGAATAGAAAATGCTTGGAGGAAACACAATGTTTTAGTTGAAAAATGAATTAGATATTTTAATACGACTTTCTTTATATAAGTTCATGCCTAAATGGATTCAAGCAGCATTACTCCCAAAAGTGGGGAGCTCAAAATATCAACTATATTATATAGTTTTCATTAAAATCTATTTTTGGAACAGTTCATAGTTGAAATCAGAAGTGTTTTAAAGTAATCCAGCCTGGAATGTTAATATGCTGTGGTGTATATCTTTTATTGTTAAAATGACCAAAACTTGGTAATATTACTTCTGTTTCAATAGCTACATTTAACTGTACCATGTGCATTTATCTTAATATCTTTAAATGATTTGCAGAAACTGTATCCATACAATTATTATTTCTTAATGGATACGGAAGATGTTTTTATAGATTGATGAATCCTTGTTAAAACCATGTAGAAAATGATAGTTTTTAATTTTATGTACTTCATCTTTTTCTGTATATATTTCCATTCTGTGTCTTATTGGAATGCCAAAATACACAAAATGAGAAGTTATTTTCTTTTTAATTAAAATTAGTTTTTTTTGTTCTGGTTTGAGTTGGGTGATATGTTGGTATGTCAGATTTCAAGAGAATTTTATTTAGCTAATTTTCTGAATAGATTCATGTTTTTGCATATACCATTTATCCTTATCGACCAATTTCAGATTCTTACACAATTGCCAGATGATTACCTTTCCCCACCCTGTCATCTTGGCTCTTTTATTCCTTTGCTGCATTCACTTATCTGATAAACATATTCCTATTGTACTATATATTGGTTTTGGTGTTCAGAAAATTAGCCAGAATATGCCTTGGAGAAATATGAGTTCAACTATATTTCCTAATCCTACAACAATCTCAAAAATCTTTCCTTGAACTGTGACAAGTTCGTAAGAGGAATATATTTTATAAAAATTATATTTTAAGTTATTCAACTCATCAGACATTCACGTGAATTTCACCCATTCCTTCATTGGCTAACTTATTGATGATAATAGCCAATAGAATATTTCATCTCTAAAATTCTTTTTCCAGTAATCTACACATTTTATGATTTTATATAAGAAGTCCAAATAGCTTTCAAATCATCACAACTGTTGATTTAATTAGAAAAAACATCTATAAATGGGCACCTGAGTGATAAGATTTGCTTTATCACTGTCCATTAAACACAAATATCTGCTTATATCCAAATGATAAAAATATCATTGCTGCTTGTAAGTTTTTCTCACCAGCTCTGTTAGTTTTTCACAGGAGTCTGAGTGATAGCAATAACTCCATAACTGTTCTACGTATCTTTGCTGATTTTAGCTGTGCTGTGGTCTGGATGGTCTTGATCTCCAGTTCACCCAGCCTCTTTTCCAGGTTCTCAGGAACTCTTCCAAGAGCTCCAACTTATACTCTGTGGTCCAGAAAAACAGCAAAGTCCACAGACAAGTTTTCTTCTTATGTAAAACAGTTCTTCTTTCTCTGAATAATAATACTGATTGATATTTTCTTAAATCTTCTTAGTTGATTTTTTTTATTGCCACTTACCCAAGTTATTTCTATGTAGACGACAAATAGTCAAAGACAAGCTCACATGTGAAACTGAAAATCATGTCCCCTTTTGCCTCAAGCCTGGTTATCTATAACAGCTGCCTTACTAGCTATGCTAAAAAAGGAATTGGTATCATAAGAATCTAAATCATACCCATAAATGCCATCCAATACTTGACTATTTGTCTTTGATATGTGCTTTTCTTCACTGTCTTTAATAGAATGAACTAAGTCAGTTGGAACAAAAAGAAACTAAGATTGAAAAAGTGAGAGAAAATACAAATCAAAATTTAATTATAATTGAAAAGTCTTTATCTAAAAAGTAAAAATAAACAAAATACATGTAAACACATAACTGATTATTTTTTTTATTGTGTATGTATTGTATATATCAGATAAACAAATAACAGCCTGGTTCACATTAAACTCAATGAAATGAATGAACTTGAGTTCAAATCCCAGAAGAGACTGTTTGCATTTCACTTTATATTAATGTCTTCAGGAAAGGCATGAATCTGCCTGTTCTTCTCCCAGCTTGGGCTAAATAGCAGGGTAGATTTGTGGTTTTTAGCCTCAGGCAACCAGTCTTGGAGAAAGAAAACTCTGAATTGAAACTGACATTACTGGGCTTAAAAATTGATATTGTGCCATATCCTGCCTTGTGATAGACAATTCCGGTAAATATAAACACATTGAACTAAAATTTATATTTCCTTACCTACAATGTACAATGATTCAAATAGTTTCAACAGATAAAATTTCATTTATGACATAACATTTATGAAATAAAGTATTTCTTGGGAAATAAAAGTATTTGAAATTTTTTCAATGTGTAGTTTAACCAAAATTCACCTCTCTAGATCATGAATTTTTTGTCAAGTATGGATTAACAAAAACAGTGTTACAAATGAAAAGTAAAAGTTGTTATTTACTGACACACAAAAAAAGTAAAAGTTGTTATTTACTGACACACAGGCCTCAGATTGCTGTTGTTATTAAATGGTCACCCATCCAAATACAGAAAAATCATTGCAGCTTAAGTTTGATGTTTTACTGTGATACTTTTGTGTTAATTACTGAGAAGGAAAAACTTTTAATCAGTTAGATTGGTCAGTAAAATGATTTTCAGTTACTCTTCAGACAAATTAGATCAAATTCTAAAGTTGGATGATCTCAAAGTTACATAAAAGTTTATCATGTTCTTTAATTTCATCACTCTGACAGGCATTTAGTGAAAAAGCCACTTTTCTTATAGAATGTCGCCATATAAGTAATCAATAGTGAGTTAAAGTGTTTCCTACAACTCAAGACTTAATTTTACTTCTACACAATTTACTGAATGTTAAGTGCTATGAATTACTAAGATGAACTTTTTTTTGTTAAATTATAACAGACCTAGAAGCACAAAACTGAGAATCCCAGGTAGAACAAGATTTATCTTTTATTCACTTTCTAAATATTGGTAATTTATTCTAAATGTATTTTTAAAATTATGGAAAAAATAAGAAGAATACAAATGATGAAATATGATTTATTTATTTTTATATACTCAATTTTATCATGAGAAATCTCTCTCTCTCTCTTTCTCATACATGCAAATATATATATCTATAAAGTGAAAGAGGACATTTTTAGTATTTCTTTGTTATTTTTTGTCCTCCTCCATTATCATATTCACGTACTCACTCTGTAAAATAAAAAATAGTATAAAGGCAAATAATCCCACACAATATTGATATCCATCTGATAATTGTACAGCCAACGATATGTGAAAGTTATGGGCGATATTTGACATTGTGATCATTTTAATATTTTAGATTTTAAATCAGCTCTTCTTAATAAGAACATCAAGCATTCAAAAAAATCTTATATATTTTGAGTAATTGCTTGCCAAAATATTTACATGAATAATATATAATGATTAAAATTGAATGCTAAAAGTGTTTTTGATTGTAAAATCTTTACATAGCTCAATACACAAATATGTAATATATTTCAATTATAAAAACTATGGGTGGTAAAAGGTGTGAAACAATAAAAACTCAAAACTCATGATTACAATCCTCAGATGAACTAGTATTCTTTACATTTGAACTAATATATTTAGATTAGTTATGAACATACATACATGTCAGATTTAAATATCTAAATGTTTGTGAAATAAATTAGGAAAAAAATATGGTAAGGTACTGTTTATGTAGAATATACATTATATACTTATTCAAAGATTATGTAATATGTTGTCTGTATGTAAAGGTTAAATAATTAAAATATGTTGTCTGTATGTAAAGGTTAAATAATTAAAATTGTTATCAATATGAAAATTTCATTATTTTCCTGGAAGCTAGAACCACTATGCAAAGGCTTTAAAAAGACCTTTTCATAAAGTTAGCTTTATTTAAGTCCATACTTTGTCATAAAGGTAACTATTACTAATATTGATCCTATTCATCTGAAAAGCAATCAAAAGATCTCTGTATCTTGTATACATACACCATAAAGCCATGGAAGAATGTGCACTAAAAATACCAGGAGGGGAGTCCCTGTGGCATAGTCACTAAAAGGCTAGGCGGCAACATCATAATAATCAAGTCCAAACTTTAGTTGCACAATTGCATTCACTTTTGGACAAATACCCATGGGAAAGCTATGAACCCCCTTATCTGTCAAACAATGGGTTAAATAGCACCACTATAATTTTTCTACAAGGCATTAAATAACCGGTGAATGTTAATATGGCATTTAACAAAGAAACCAAACTGAAGCAAAAATACTAGCCTTTTACTAAATCATTGATAGCACCTACTAATCACCTATAATAGCTCTGTATGAACACAGGATGTTGTCTAGAAGACCTTCTCCTGGAAGTAATGGTTGATAGTCAGGAGAATCCATGCTAGCAGTGTGACATGATGATAATGACTAATCACCCAAATTTTTGGAGGCTACTAAAACTGTAGCAACTTCTTAGATTAATTTGAAGTTCATCCTTCATTAGACTGCAAATACTTTAAACATCAAATTATCATATTTCCCTCCTGGACTTGATACAATTAGTAAATCTTCTAAAGACTCCATAAAATTAAATGAAAAGTAATTCTTTTTTAGGTTTAATCATTTTTATTATGATTTTTTATTTATGTTGTTTGTTTAGTATTCTTATTCTGTGCAAAGAAGGAAAAAATACTCTTCAGCTAAAAATCAAGACGAGTAAAATTTTATCAAATGCCGTCTGCTTCCCATCTGATAGATGACTTGCATATCATCAGACGTCAATACCAAATATTTTAAGCAGCTGTTATGCATCCACATGGTTGTTTTCTGTTTTTGTTTTGTTTTTTGTTAGTTTTCTTGTATGTTTATTTTATTTCCTGTCAGTGTAAAATTTTATCTGAAATTAACAAATCAAAATAGAAAAATAAGAATTGTCACTCTAGAATAACTTTGACTCCATCTTACCCACTCTAATCAGATATGACACTTTGGTCTGATATTGAGATTTTTCAAAATTAATCTATTTTCTATTAACTTGAATCCTAGCTTTAATTTGAATACATTTTAAAGAATTTTCTTGAAAAATAAAATGCTTCTCTAATTTCTGTAAATTGCCCATCAAGAACATGTTTGCTTCATCCGTGTGTTTGCATAAGTTGATGAATATTTTCCTTACAGATTTAAAGGTTACTTGTTATTTGATGAAAAACCGTACCATGGAATGATTGAATTGTAACCTTATTGTTCTTTTATGAGGGAAGCATGTATTTAGCAAATTGTGTGCAACAAGTTTGTGACAATATATAGCTAAATATTGTAACAGAAAAGTTGTCTGAGTATGAAGATGAAATGAATTATAAATAAAATAAGCTAACAACAAAATGAATAACAGGATATTGAGTTGAAACAGATGTCTTATGAATCATATGTGACAATAGGTAATAATTTTCAAAGTGTATTTTTGCAGGAGTATTAATTTTAGTATTTGAGCGTAAAACTTGGTTATCATCATGAATTTTTGGACATATTTTTGGTTCATAATAAATGCCTATCTTCAACTACTAGACTACTATTGACTAAGACAAGGGAGCTGGTATTCAGCCCCTCTAGTTGGCATTGTCAAAAAAGGAAAAAGTTATTTTTGGAAATTAGAACATATATTGGTCTTTTTTTACTTTGAAATCTGATGAAAGATTTTGATTAGAGACTATTGCATTTCTTAGGACATTTCTTAGGACATATAGTGTAAGTAATTAACTCAAGCAGGTAAGAGATTCATAGTGGAATCTATAAATGTGATGTGATTAAAACTGAAATTATTTTTTAAAATTTCGTAAGGTAAATGAAGATTTGTAAACAGGTGAACAACCTATCTAATAAAACAATGTCTAGATTTTATTTCCACTTTAAAAAATATTGTGAAGCTAGTCTTTACTTCTTGATCAACAGTTTTTGCTGAAACAAAAGATTTGGTAAATGCATCATCCTTCATACATTTTTTAACCTGAAAATTCATTTAAGTTGATTGATTAATTCCAATGGCATGTCAACATATTTAGAGGTATTTTATTGCTTTCATTGTTTACATATACATTTTTTGTATAGTTGTTTCTTAAGAGGTTATTTTTTTTGCATATGGTCCTATCAAATAGGAATGATTTTTAACTGGATCTATTTAATCTGTACATGCAATCCTAACAGTTTCTATCACTTTGAGTCAGAGTGGACCTGGGAGTAATGACAATGTAGAGATACTCTATGCTCCCCCTAGATCTCCAGGACTGGACCTTCACAATCAATGTTTAGTGTCCTTACCAGGCTAATTTAGTGGTCTGCAACATCATAGTAAGTGAGTTCAAACTCCAGTTGTGCTATTACATTCAGTGCTATTATATTAATTTATTCTAATAAAGACTCATGGGAAAGGTATGAACCTCCTTATCCTCCCTTTAGCTATGATTTAAATAGTACCCCTCCTGTTCTTCTACAAGTATGGCTTTGGCATTAAATAACCCACAAAGGTTGATGTGCCATAAAGCCAACCAAAGTGAATGTCTTGTAGCAACATAACTTTCAGCTGACTGTAGTTTATTCTTAGAGACAAGTTTTCATTGAAATTTACTTTTCTGCTCAACTTCTGAATTCAGTGAGTGTGCATACCACATTCACTACCTCAACTCAAATTGTTTGCCTGTTGATTGTGGACAGGTTTACAAATTCTTTGTTATTATTAATACAGTTAACAACTACCAAGAATCACAATAGTTGCAGTAATTTTATTTGAGAATAACTGTATGTTAAAAAAAATTCAAACTAGTCAAATTTATTAAAGTTTCTTTATAGCTATTATTTTAAAATGACATTAGTTTTCTTGATCAGTTCTGAAAATTATTACCACAGTATTTTCTTGGGCAAAAAATTAATGCATGAAAAGGATTTTTTAGTGTTAGATGAAATATTGAGTGATTTTAATGGATATCAATCTGTTTCGGGTTATTTCATGCCTAGATGTGGGGAAGTCACATTCTTTGTATGTTATTACTTAATTTTTGTGTAGTTTTTCAGAGGTGGGTTTCTTTTTTTTTTTGGCAGGCTGTCCTATTGAATATAAAAAATATTTAATCAAACCTATTTGACCAAAGCAAAATGGCTTCCGAAGAAATAGATCCGCGACCTCACAAATATTAACCATCCGTAGAATCCTTGAAGGTGTACGGGCAAAAAACCTACAAGCGACATTAATATTTGTTGACTTTACCCAGGCTTTCGATTCCATTCACAGAGAAAAGATGGAACAAATCCTACTAGCGTACGGCATACCTAAAGAACCGCGGCAATAACGATTCTCTATAGATACACTAAAGTAAAAGTAAGATCACCAGATGGAGACACAGAATACTTTGACATTGTAGCAGGAGTACTACAAGGGGACACACTGGCTCTGTACCTCTTTATCATTTGTCTAGACTACATACTGAGAACATCGATTGATAAAATCAGAGAGAATGGCTTCGAACTGACGAAGAAAAGAAGCAGGAGGTACCCCGCAACAACAATTACCGACGCTGACTACGCCGATGACATAGCGATCCTGGCAAATACACCTGACCAAGCCGAAACACTACTACATAGTTTGGAATGAGCAGCAACAAGCATAGGCCTCTATGTTAATGCACACAAAATGGAATATATGTGCTATAATCAAATGGGGGACATCTCCACTCAAGAAGGAACCCCTCTTAAACTAGTAGACAAATTCACTTACCTAGGAAGCAGCGTCGAATCAACCGAAAAGGACATCAAAACCAGGTTAACGAAAGCATGGATAGCTATCAATAGGCTATCGATTATATGGAAATCAGACCTAACCGATAAAATGAAACGCAGTTTCTTCCAGGCAGCGGTCACATCGATACTGCTATATGGCTGCACTACATGGATGCTAACAAAACGGCTGGAGAAGAAGCTAGACGGCAATTACACAAGAATGCTATGTGCAATCTTAAACAAGTCCTGGCAGCAACACCCCACAAGACACCAACTGTACGGCCACCTGCCCCCTATCACGAAAACTATTCAAGTTAGACGAACCAGACATGCAGGACACTGCTGGAGAAGCAGGGACGAACTCATAAGAGATGTACTCTTATGGACCCCCACACATGGCCGTGCAAAAGCAGGACGACCAGCACGAACATACATTCAGCAGCTATGTGAGGATACGGGATGCTGTCTTGAAGACCTACCTAGGGCGATGAACGATAGGGAGGAGTGGCGAGAGAGGGTCAGGGATATCCGTGCTACCAGCGCAATATGATGATGATTTGACCAATTGATAAGGTCCTAATAAATACTAACAATCTGGGTATGATAGTATGAGTAATAATAATAAAGGGGTCACTCCACATTCTTCAGATCTTGAGCCTCACCATCAGATGTCATGGAGTGTTATATCCAGGACATAATCTAGAGTCTTAGGACAACACATAGAGGAAATATTCCTTATTATCATGTATAATGAAAAATAGTATGACTTTCTGTGATTCTCGCTTTCTTTCTTTCTTTCTTTCTTTCTATTATTTACAATCTTAAAGAAAACAAATTCTGGCCTCAGGATAAGCAGACAAGTGACATGCCCTTTAGCTGCTTGAACAGCACTATAAGATTAACTTGAAAACGCTAAGTTAAAATGAGGGCACATATTCTACATTGATCTTGGACAAAAGACCAGGAAGTGATACATTGATCCTTTGTTGAATACACAGTTACTAAAGTGATTATAGACAGAGGGCCAGGGAGTGACATTTTGATCCCAGGTAGAACACGCTGGTTCTAAACTGATCCTAGACAAAGGACCAAGAAAGGACACATTGATTTTAGGTTGAGTGCACAGGTACTACATTAGTCTTTAGCAGAACGCTGTTCTATATATCTGACATTTTTTATGAGTACTATGTAACTATAGATTTTACTACACTGAATGGTTTAGAGATATTTGATAGATAAGGAAAATATATTTCATATCATTTTATTTAGAAAGGAGGTTAACAGAGACAGAATTTAGCCATTAATGAAATAGGAATATTTTTTCTTATATATGAGTGACATTTCCTCTTCTTGAAAGTAAGGGAGATGTAAATGGGAATGAGAAGCAAAAAAAAAAAAAAAAAGATATCCAGCAAAAATTAAGAAAAACAAAAGTTTTTCAGGAACTGAAAGTATAGAAATAGAAAAAATATTGTTTAGTTGTGCATGGCATAAGAAGCAAACACTTTCCTTTCCAAGAATAACGATTGCCAATAAAAAGAAGTTTTGCAAAACTGTGGCAGACCGGAAAAGCCAATGTGAAACATCCAATTATTTAAAAGAAAGAGAATCAGAAAAAAGAGCAATGGATTTTTTTGGTCTTGTTCATTCTTCTTCTTATTATTATTATTAAGAAAACTTACTTTCAAGACAATAACACAGAATTAAAGTTCTGGGTGAAATGTTGAAAAAAAAAAAAAACAATGAAAAATTTCCCTGCAAGAAAAATAAAGAGATGAGACATGAAGAAAGAAGACAAACAAGAATTAAAATAACAGAATTAAATGTAAAATAAAGAGGAAAAAATGGTGAAAATTCCAAAAATAAACAAATGAAGCAAAAAGAAAGAATACAAAGTGACAAAATGTAAATAATTATTTTCTTTTTTTAAACTGTTTTTCTTTTTTTTTTTTTATATTTTACTTTATTTATTGTTGAGATTTTTTATTGAATTCATCTAAGCATTATAACTCCTACATTTCTTATAACAAATAGTTGGAATGATAGCAATGATTATTTGAAGCATTGTTAATTCATATTTTGGAAAAACACAAATGTAGACATAATGAGGAAATATTCTCGACGGTAATCTCTTCAATTGCAAGAAAAATGAAAAAATACTAGATTATCACAATAAGGTCCATATATTAATTTCATTATTCCTTCACATAAGAGATTAAACATTAGATTTTTGAATTACCTTCATAATTAATTACCATCTTCTTATAATCAGTGACCAGTAATGTGGCTAAGTGTCTTCACATACTTATGACTTGTCAGTAGGCAATTTCAGCTTTAAAATAGTTGAAAATAAATCTTTAATATACTTCTTGGGAAAATATTGAAATTATTCGAGTTTTTCTTAATGTATTTATGTCTTATCCCATATTCTTACCTTTATTTTTTGAATATTGTGAGGATAACTCATGCAAAGTATTATACCGAAAATATGCAATGTCTCATATATAATGATAATAATGTGTGTGTGTGACTGAACTAAGATTAACTGTAGCCTTTCTCTATATTCAAATCTCTGAGAATAGAGTAAGCAACCACAAAAGTAAACAGATTCCTACCTCACTGAAATTAACAATTTAAAAAAAAAAAACAAGAGCAAAACTCCCTCCACTGACCCCCCCACCAACTGCATGAAATTGCCAGTCACAATAGTCAAAAGGACTGCGCAGCATCAATTATTTTTGTTCACATTGATATATATATATATGTATATATATATATATATATATAGCCCTGAAATTAATGATAAAACAATAAAGAAAGCATCTTGCCAATGAAAGCCAAAAACAACAATGACCTGTATATGTACGTAGGTTTAAGATGAGATATCACGATTTAACATTTACTTTGAATCGGCCCACCACACATTTCTTATTTTAAAAATGTCTATGATTAACATCAAAGAAATAAAGAAAAATGTTTTAAATAAAAACAAAACTGGTAGCTTTTTTTGTTGTTAAAAAATGTTGACATTTTTAAGTGTTAAAGATTGTAAAAATTAATTATCATTATCTCTTTTATCCAGTCAATTTTTGTTTTATCTCATCACCATGTTTTGACTGAATAATGTAAAAACAATGGCGGATGCTAGCGTGTGAAAATTATCGATTTCAGAATATAATAATTAACAAAAATTCATTGTAATTGAGGTTCATTATCATTATTAATGGGGGAATAGTTTGTAAAGACTAATTTTTTAGGACTCAAACCTTAGAAAAACTTGCTTTATATTCTGATAAGTTAATTTTTATTGAGTGGTCATCTGTTGATATATCTTGGCAATCTAAACCTTGAAATCTTGAATGCTTCAGTATTTAATCTACTCGTCTGTTAGTGAAACTGATAATCATAAAATAACAAGAATTGTAGCAAAATTGCCATGAATATCAAATTGAAATAATTTTCTCACTTAGTTGTTGACTGAATTAAATAGCTGCTTCATATGAATTAATGTTGAGGCCAGTGAAATTCTGCTATGTTTCTCTTTCAACTGGTTTGTGTAAAAAAAAACAAATACTGTTTTGTACTCAGTGAAACTTACAGAGCTGATAGATTAAATGTAGAATTATAATTCCATTAATTTCCAGACTTTTGGCTATGCTATTTTATTCACATGTGTTAAATATGGAAAAAAGTATTTTTATTCAAGCACCTAAAATCTATCAGTCTGACACTGGCTCTGGAAATTTCCCACATTTGGTATATCTGAAGATACTCATATTAATGCCTACTTTATCATGATGGTGAGTGAAGCCACAGCAAGGTTTATGTCCCTGTGATGATGTATGATGCCTCAGGCCACTAGTGAAGCTTTTGAATTCCTTTCATTCATGCTATTATTTTATTACTAATGTTTTATGTAATGTTGTAAGTTCACATTTTATTTTAGGTTTCACTCAGTTTGATTGGTGGCCTAAATAGATTAAAGTCAAGAAATCTAAATATGTAAAAATAGACAAAGAAGGTATAAATTATAATATTTTACCTTCTCTTGAACAAGATGCTATACATTTTAATTATGCTAATTAATTGGGCTTATTATATTTTGTGAAATATATTCTGATTTTTATGCATATCTTTATTTGTAAGATTTTCTTTCTTATTAGATATTATTGTCCTTGAAACATATTTGCTATATTCTCAGCAACCTCTTTCATGTTTACCAGATGTAAATTGAACATTTGAACCAAAGTATTAACAAACTAAGAAGGCAATGGCTCCAATCTATAGTCAGTAGTTGTCAATTCTGAATCCACATGTTAAAGAACAAAAGAAAGGAAAAGAAAATTTAACTTAGCACCACACAGAAAAATTAAAATAAATAAGACTTCTACATTTGGCCTGACTTGCTAGCTTCACCATCTCTTCACTGGTCACTCCTTTGAAGTTGGCTAGGACTGGCCAGTCTACTTACCCTCTCACTACAAGAAGCCATTACAGAGAACCCAATACTTTTCACCTCTCACACACCTACTGTATCTTTATAATAATAAATGGAACACAGCGGAAAAGAGGAGCCACATTCCTTTTCACTGTGTTTGTCTTGTCTTATAGCAGGATTAATAGATGGAAGGTCACCATCTTTGTTTATGGATCCATGAATATCACTTACTTTGTATCCAGTAATGGTACAGTTACGTTGAGAGGATATTTTAGAAACCAAGGCAATGATTCAAACTTTAGTTTTGATATGTAATTGTTGGTATTTGCTTTATATATAGATATATATATATATATATATATATATATATATATATATATATATTTTCCTTGGAAACATGCATCAATAAAATTGATAACTATTATGTTTTGATCATGGAAAATCATGCCACTAATGATCACAGAGATTGTGAATAAAGTTCAATAGTTTAACAAGGTTATAACTGATAATTCAGTCAATAATGACAGCAAAATCAATTCTTGGTTAAAAGTAAAATAACTGTAATTTATTTATAATGTAATGCTTGTCTTAATTAAATGAGATATCATTCAAAATTGTGTATTTGATATTTACCTAATGACTTAATCAGTTTAAATATGAAAATTATAAAATGATTGAGAATTTTTCTAAAACAAGATAACCTTCATTTAATATGAAATAGTTGCAAGAAAAATATTATTGAGATCTGAGAATTGTTTTGCTTAATCTAATTTTTTGCTTTTTGTACAAGTCTATTCAAATGATTCTCTAAACTTGAGAGATTTGAGTTAAAATATATACACACTTGTTAGTTGAGTTTGTAAACATGTGAATCTTGGTGATGTAAGGGTTAGTAAGGTTTCTCAAAGATCAGTTACTGTTGAACAGTGAGTTCAATCTTCAGTAGATACCATATTTGTAAACATGTGAATCTTGGTGATGTAAGGGTTAGTAAGGTTTCTCAAAGATCAGTTACTGTTGAACAGTGAGTTCAATCTTCAGTAGATACCATGTACCAAATTTAAACTCCACTTGGTTATTTTTTAAAAATTCTGACCTTGTGTCACATCTAAGTGGAGTTTAGTATATTTTATGAATAGCTGCCAGCAAAACTTTCTCATTTAACAAATTATCAATAACCTCGATTTAATGTTCTTAACATGCTTGTTACATCTCTGAAATATTTGTTTTAAACTATCAGAAAAATTTACCAATGAAAAATAATTTTAATACATGGTGCAGAAGGATTATTTCAGTGTATAAACTTAACCAATAAATCTATCATTGATACAAATATTACATTGCTGATTGATATTGATTTCATTAATCAAATATAATTCCAGTCCAATCAGTCAAGTTTAGAATATGCTGACTCAGTTCTTTGCAAAAAGAAAAAGAATGTCTTAGATATAATACGAAATTGCATCTGATGGTGAGTCTTGAGTTCTGGGGAATGTGGCGTACCCTTTCATTGTTATTACTCCAAATTCAACTCTGAGTGTGTTAGGCTCCCATCTATGTGTCAAATATTTAAAAATTATTTGTATTTGATTGGACTGTGTGCAAAAAAAGTTAAAAACAAACAAAAAAATTTAAATATGAATGTACAATGAATGTAATCCCTTAAGCTGTAGGCATAAAAAAAAAAACTAGACAGATTGATATGCTGTTAAAGTCATTTAAATATAATTCAGTAAAAAGTATTTTAATGATTAAATTATGAATAAATATTCTCTCAAAAAATAATTGGTTAGATATTTCAAATGTTTGCATGTATGTGTGCATCTCCTTTCAGTAAAGTGTAGATCAGGATAATCAACATTCTGTTTAATAGATGTTTGTATATATGAATATGAATTTAGCCTTTCATCAAATATAATCAATACACACACACACACACACACACATATATATATATATATATATCTAAGATATGGTACTTAAAAAATTAGTAGTAAAATGAAAAGCCAAAAATATAAAATAGATCCAGTGTTTTCAATTTTATGGAAATATTTAGTCCAGGAGTTGAGACCACTTTATGTTTTAGATTGCACTCAGTTTGATTGGTGGCCTAAGTAGATTAAAGTCAAGAAATCCAAATATGTAAGAGTACACAAACAAGATAGTGGGCCAAGGGAAATATAAATTATAATATTTTATCTACTCTATAACAATGAGTTATAACTTAGAATTATGCTAATTGATTTGTCTTATCATTACAGCTTTGCTGTATTTAAATGGGTCAGTCTAAGATCAAAATATCTTGAAAACTGGATAATTTTTAAAGAAAAAGCATTTACACCCCAAAAGAAAGTGGTATTGGTTCCTGGACTTATTATGCTGTTGTAGTAAATTTATTAAAAAGAATTTCTTAATATATTGAGAGATTTGTCAAAGCATTGGCCCTCTGTTCCTAAAATAGATTTTATTGATTGATTGATATTTGGCCCATTTTATGCGCCAATGAAAGTTCTAGAAAAGTATATATAAGTTGATTTAAAAAAATAATCATTGAAATAAGGAAATGTGGTAATGTTCAATTGAAGAATGGCAGACCACTTAGATGTGATGATTAAATATTTCAGTTCTGTGTAGACATAATGGACAATAACAAAAAAAAAAAAAAAATTCACTCCTGAAACTTAACCTGTGTTTATTTTCTGCCTTCTTCATATATCTTCTTTGCAGTTGAACTCACTACATTTAAATAGATTCTGTGTGAAGACAAATTTACAACCAGTTGGTTATGAACTTATTATTGTTGGATGAGAAATAGAAATAAGTTGGAATTTAACTTGTTTTCATGAAGAAGGTGAACAATGAAATGTCAGGATGTAGTAACAGAACAAAACACTTAAAAGAACATCAATAAATGTTATTGAAAAAGTAGACGACTGCTAGCTTGAAAATTCAAATTTCCTATGCTGGAAATGTTTTGCCATGTAGTTAAGAAAAAAGCAAGCTTGATTTCAAATAACATCCAAAAACCTATTTTCCTGCTTTACGTTGAAAATGCCAATAATCTAAGAATTTCTTGTATAGTACAAAAATGGATCTAAATAATGAACAGAATCTTTTCGTATCTGAAAGTGCAGCAGAATGGCTGTTGTATATGATAGTTTTCCAAGAATTTCAATGTGGATTTAGTAATATCTAGTGTCATAAACTCGACAAAATGAAGAAACAAGAAGATGAAGAAAAACTCTGTTAGATATCTGATCCTTTCTATAAAATTAGTAATATATCATGCAAGGTCAGCTTTTAGATAAAAGTCAAAATAACTTGTTTACAGTAACTGAGCTCAGATATTTTTTAAACATGAATGAAAACTTTGTCAATGCCTGATAATCAGGATAACTGTTATGTTAGGGTAATGAAAATAATAGAGAATGAAAAGTGAAGTGTTTTTTAAACTTTGAAGATTTTGGCATTAAAAAGTAGATTGGTAGGTTTATTTGTTCATGATTAAAAACAAGGATCAATAAGATTGCAAAACAAAGCAAGGAGTCAATATCTATAAAGAGATATTTATAAAGTAAGTCTAAGAAAAGGAATATCCTAAAGAAAAAAAAGTCAACTATCTGGATATAAACAGAAGAAACTAGTTGGAAAGAAAAATACAGGAGGAAAAAATTTAGAAAAAAATGTCATGAAGGAAGAAAATATTTGTTTAAAAAATGAATAAACTCACAAAGAAAAAAAAAAAAAAAAAGAAAGATCTCACTGGAAAAAAAAAATGAAATAGTAAGTGAATGAGTAAAGAAAGAAAAAATTAAAGCGAGGTATATAAATAAGGAAAGAAAAAAAAATAAAGATTCAAAAAAGTAATTTTACTCCTTCTCTATTTTTCCTACCTTTTTAAAATGAAAATAATAAAAATAAAAATGGTAGATATTAATTCAAATCTAAAAATAAAAATAAGGAAGCAAAGTAAATTTCTTCCTGTTTTTCTGTGAGTTATTCAATAATTGATAGAAGATGATCAGATGACTTGAAAATCAATAAACTTGGCTTTTCCACACCATAAAAGTCAGTGTGAAAAATAAAGAATTACTTAGATTCAGCATCACTTGGCCATTTGACTAGTTGTTCATTAATTTTTAAGGACAAAAATTCTTTTTCTATAACAAAAAGTATGTGAAAAACTGAATAATGAGATTAGAAATCTGTTAAAAATGTATGATAGATATCCTGAAGTGATGTGCAAATTTATTCCAAATATTTCATGAGAAATATGTTATGTAGGTTTTAATATAAAAAGAATTGTTCTTCAGAGGAAAGGAATCCCTCATAAAGAGAAGATCTATAACCAGAAGTAATAATCTGCAGGAAACCTCATTGATGCAATTAATAATACAGAATTTACATTAAAAATTTGGAAATAATCATTAATTACATTTATTGGTAATTCTTCAAGTATTCCACTCTTTTTGGAGGGCACCTGTAGAGGAACAAAATGAGTGTCCTCTGTATGATACTAACCTACATCTGGTGGCGAGGCTCCAGTTCTGGAGGTATGGAGAGTGTGAAATACCTTCATTGTCATTACTCCCAGGTCCACTCTGACTTGGAGTGATGGTACTTAATAGGGTCCCATCCTTGAGCAAAATTGATCTCTTTAGAAATAGTTCATATTCAATTGAACCATATGCAAAAAAAACAAAAAAAAAAAAAAAAAAACAAAGAAAAACTAATAAAACAATTGTGGAAAATAAGTAAATATGAACTGAGAATAAAATAACCCTAGATGCGTTGAACATGTTGTTTGAATTAATCAATCTTCAAATATTATTGTTTATTCAAGACTAACAATCTGAAACAAACACTAAATTGATAAATCTCTGAAGTGTCACTCACATAGAATTTAAAAAATTCTCCACCAAGTCTCATGAAATTATTCACAGAACAATATTAATTCATATGATTAAAAATATAATCGATGAATGACTTCTCTGATATGAAGATTTATCTCTTATAATGATAATTAAAGTTTCTAACAGTCCAGTGGAAATCTTTAGTTAACAGATTTTAAAATGGATTGATTAGATAAATGAAAGTGTAGAAGGGATTTCTGGCATTACTTTGTCTGGTCTGTAATCCAAGTTTTGACATTTTATCAAGTATAGAAGGGTACTTCAGCTAGTATCAAATACATTTCAATATCAGCTGTCCCATTGAGAAAGATGACAATGATCTGTTGACTGCTTCTTTTAAATGGAAAAATTTGCTACATTATAGAATGAATATTTCATTTTAATAAAATTGGTTTGAGTGACAGAATAATATGCAGCTGTTGAATTTATATAACAGAAAATTAAAACAGAATTTAAAACATGTAATTAAGATTTGGTGAATCTGCAGCTGATCTAATACCCTAATTATTAGATATTCTTCAGATTACATGATTAATTAATTCCAAGTTGCCACATAAATTAATTTCTGTGAATTTCATAAATTTTTTTCTTTTGATATTTTGTCATCGACAATTCTTTGATTATTGCTTAAAAGTGGTTCTTTATCTTTAGGTAATTTGTATAATGAATTAAACAAATTTAAAAGAATAAAATTCAACTTGTGTTTTCATTATTGTGATGTTTTATGAAATTGTCTCTCAAACTTGATAATCACTTCACTGTATTGTATAATTTCCACTCAAACAAAATGTAATTTTTTAACTTGTATATTTTTGTAATTTTTTAAGAATATTAATCCAATTGTTGTAAGTATGTTATCATAAGAAAGCCAAAGCAATGGATAAGAGATTTTTATTGATACAATAGCATTAAAATGCTCTCAGACAATAAAGCAATTTGTAGTTGGATTTATATATATTTACCCAACTCCTCTACTTTGAGCAGGATGTGGTGTAAGGTCAATTTTTAAGCAGAGAACAGATGGTGTTCTAATACAATAATGGATATCTTAGTAAAACTAAAGTGTCTAGGCTGCCCTTCTATTTATCCATAGTTAGGGGAAGAATAGATAGATTCATGCCTTTCCTAAAGGTATTAACACTAAGTGAATTCAGCTTTGTCCAGGATTTGAACCCAGATTGCCTATTCTATTTCTTATGGTGATAACCATTATGCTAAGGACACCTCCAGTTTGATTTGTAACTTAATAAATATGGAGGTTTGTGTCACTCTCAATTCAATAATGACATGATTTCTGCATAATTGGATGTCTGGACAAAAGGCATAGTTACAACTGTTGGCTTTTCAGATTGATATTCTCATTTCAATTGTCGACAAGAGTCATTCAAAAAGTTCTAAACCTTATACAGATTTTAGATTTATTATACACCTCTCACCTTTGTAGAAATTATGACAGAAATCTGTTAAAGATTTTTTTTTAGTTTTATTAAAAGTAGTAGTCTGTTGTGACAACCAAATTGTTCAGCGATGGTTCTACTTTCTGGGTGAGGTTTAAAATTTTTTGACTGACACTCATGTGTTCTATAAGTGTTGAATGATGACAAAGTCTTTTAAAAGTTTTAACTTAAAAGTTTGAAGGTAAATATATATGATACTAACCAGTGTAATTAAATCTTGTGATCTTCTCAAGTCCAATGAACATTGAAAAAGGAAAATTATAACTTATTGCGCTTTGAACTGAAATAACTGGACAAAATATTAAACTATAGAATGTATCGTTGAACGCTTGTCATATACCTTTAATGTAAATTTAAAAACTGAACAAGCAAAACAGTAGCATTTGAATGTGAACTAAAATTTTAAGAATCCTGTTTTTGAAGTCAGTGGGGTTTGTTTTTTTCTAATGAATACAGATATAAATGATAATGTTTTGAATATTTTGTTAAAATTTATTATGAAAGATGGACACAAGATTGTATATAATGAATCCTATTAACAGTAAACTTGGTTAGTTGACATGGTTGTAAATTCAAATGACATGATGAATAGGGAGGTACACTTAAAATCACTGTTATCATGACAGTAAATGGATTTGGCAACCCAAGTTCAAATCCTGGATGAGAAAGTTTGTATTTCACTTAGCACTAATGTTCTTAGGAGAGGTATGAATCCATCTCTACTACCCACCAGGTAAATATTAGGGCAAACTTGTTTTTTTTTTTTTTTTTACTTTGGTTAGTCAACTAGTCAAAAACTGTGAATTCAAACTGTCTGTACTGCCTTGTCTCACATCCTGTCAGTTGAAGAAGGGTTGATTAAATACATATTTTATTAATATAAATGTGCATGACAAATAAATAATGAAGAAATTATAGATTATGAAGTAAAGATCACCAGAAATACAGCATTATTTGTATAGAAATCTGGAAAACTCAGTCACTAATAGTCATTTTCAAATGAACTGAATTGTAGGCTCAATTCTAGTTTAACACTTTGAATTTTGATCAGAAATTTGGGTCAGGGAGGGGAAAAAACTGTCAACACATTAAATGAATTGCAAAACCTGGCTTTACTTACTGATAATCATATCAAATCACGTGCATTTATTCATGAAGTACTCATGCAAGGAGGCTTGGATAATGGTTATTGTTAAGGAAACTGGAATTGGCATGCCAAATTCAAATCAAAGCTATTTTCTTTTATGTTAAAGGTTTGGTTTCTTTATTTAATGGCATATCAACCTTTGTGGATGATTTGATGCCAAAGCTATCCTCATGGAAGAACAGCTGTAATACTATTTAACCCATATCTGGGGGGATTAGGAAATTCATACTCTTTCCCAAGGGGCATTAGTTTGAAAGTGAATATAATAGCATGACTGGAGTTTGAACTTGCTTTCTTCAAGGTCACAGTCCAGCATTTTAGCTATGTCACCCCAAGGATTTAGGGCAGATTGGTTTCTTTTGCCTTGCAAGGGCAACCTGTATAGGAGAAGAAAAATCCTGAATTCAACCACCTATCGATATGAAAGACAGAGACTCATTATTTACAGGCCTTGGACACCTTGTCAGCGGGGCTTAGAATATGCTGACTGTATCCCTTGCTGAGAGGTAAACCCCTCTCTAAAATAGGGGTCCAGTAAACTGCATCTGATTGTGAGGCTCAATTTCTGCAGCTCTGGTGAATGTGAAGTAACTTTTCATTGACATTACAGATCCACTCAATAGATTGGTTTGAAAATTATTTGTATTTAATAGGAATACTTGAAATCATATAACTGTGCACAAACAAAGGATTATTAGATTAAAATAAGAACAGTTACTTTAATAAGGAATAAATTATTGTACCAGTCTGCTATACTTGTAACCATACAACTGTATGCAAATTATTTGTATTTGATAGATATACTTGGTATGTGATCATACACATAGTGCAATTTTTAAAAAAAATGCAATTGACTGTAATCATAACTATATTTTCGAATTTTGGTATCAAATAACCCATAAGAAGTTGATATTCCATTAAATAAATAAACTTTGCAGCTACAGTAGACAGAGAAAAGGGATGCTAGAATAATTTGCAAACTGTTATTTTAAAATATCTTTACTGAAATGTTATTTTAATATCCTTGTTAATTTTATCTAGTTCCAGATAGGAATTAAATATTCAATTCTAATGAAACTTCCAAGAAAAATGAATTTGTTCTGCATTTTTTAAACTATAGAATCGATCATTTGTTTTAATTCTCCAATAACATTTAATGTAGATCAGACAAAATAAATCTGTAAAAAAGTGAGGATCATAAAGAGTTGTAAGCCAGGCAATGTCAGATAAACAGAAAACTGAGATGATTTGATTTATATAGATAAATGGTTTGTAGAGATGAATGCTGAACTCCCAGTACACATTTATTCATCTTGATAGTGATAAACATCTCTCTCTCTCTCTCTCTCTTTCTCTCTGTAAACATTGTAGAGTTCTCTCTCTGTTTCTATCTCTACATGTACAAAAATGCATGGATATATATTTGTACATCTGTGTTTAAAATTATGTAGGTTTTGTTATAAGGAGACAGTATAATTGTTGATAGTGTTATGCCAGGAACTAATGGCATTTTATGTACATAAAACATATTTCTCTTCTTCTAATGACATATATCTATTGTCTTGATTCAATTAGGAAAAATTAGTTACAGATCTCATTTACCCCTGGTGAGCATCTGTGGGCACTTTACTCTTTCTCTTTTTTATATTTGAATTTGATGAATTTAATTTTGACTTGTCTGTAATAGCTGTTAGCATTTTTTTTTGTTTCATTCTCTTGTCAAGTTTTGAGTAAACATACAGCTGGTGTCAAGTAGACATAAAAATTAGGATCATTCCAAGAGACAACTTATAAAATTGAATCCTGAAATGAGTACAACATTTTCTGTCTTAATTTTTTTGATGAAGTTTTTTTCTTTGATTTTATTATTGTTATTATAGGATTCTTTTGGAATGGCATCCATACTCATTAAAAAAAAAAAAAAGTAAAGTTGGTGACCTTAGTCAAGAGTGACCTGAAGGCTCCCTTTTCAGTAGTTACTACACCAAGGTGTTGGAGAGAGCGTTACTCCATTCCTTGGATTGCTCCACTTTACCATTGATCTTTACCTTATAATGCTGAGTGTTAAGCAAAGCGACATCAAGTACCATTTTTTGAGTCTTTGCTATGACACAACCTGGGATTGAATCCCAGTTTCCTGGACCATTGGTGAACACTTAACTCATTAGACCAATACTCACCTATTTTTGTAATAATTTTTTATTGTCAGGATAGTCATCGTATATTTCTTGCATATGGTTACCAATAGGAAATGGGGAATTGTGATGGCATATTTTTTTTTATCTTTTTGCCATGTCAAACAGTCTTCAGTGAAGTTGTCAAATTTTCCTTTATGTCACAGCTCTACTTAATTTAACTCTAGTTTTTAACAGCATGTTAACCCATCTACAGTTTTTATGCCTACAGGTTAGAGAATTGCATTCATTTTACATACATATTGGTATATAATAGATTGGTGAAATCTATTATTGATAGGTAGTGTTGCATTCAAATAACTATTAAAACAGAGGAAAGATACGATGAGTTATTTATTTTTGTGAGAGGTAGTGAACCCAGGGTCAGTTTAAATCCATGCCGATGACTGGTTGAGATGTCACCAAATGACACTGGGAAAATAGTTTAAACAATTTCATTAGTTGCAACTGAATCTTTGAACGAAATGGTTGTGTTCCAACTGTGCTCCCCATAAAAGTTGTGTGGATAAAATGGTCACCAATAAATAAAAGTAAAATGTTCCCATAAAAATTGTTAGTTGTTTGTCGTCCCAGCATTGAAAAACTAAAAACAGTTGAGGTTAGTGTAATGAATAATGAGAAGACACAGAACGAAATAGTGACAAGAAATTACATGGTGACACAACGATGTAAAAGAGAAAATCAGAAGAACCAACATAGAAGTTTAAAACTAAATAAGAGACAACTTTTTAACAGTATTTGTACATGCTTTTATGAAGTTTAAGAGTTATTTTGTTGTTTTTTTCACACGGTCCTATAACATAGAGGTAATTTTCAAACAGATCTATTTGACCCATAGTGTACTTGGCCCTGTCGGCTAGGGCTGTATAATACACTAACTGCATCTCTGTAGAAGGGTAAGACTTCCCCGACAAGTGTCCTGGATATGACACTAAACAATCTGATAGTGAGACTGCAGTAATGCTGGAGCTTTGGGGAATGCGGAGTCCCCCTTTATTTCCATCACTCACAAGTCCACTGTGGCCCGGAGTGGTAGGACCTGATAGGGTCCTATCTATGGATCATATAGAACTAAACTGTATACTTAAGCGTAACTGAATAGTTCAAAATAGAACTGTTTTTACATTTAAAAATGACTGATGGCCCAGTCAGTTGGAGCTACAGAATACACCAACTGCACCTCTGTATCTTGGATATGACATTAAACAATCTGATGGTGTGGCTCCAGTAATGCTCAAGCTTTGGGGAATGTGGAGTACTCTTTCATTGCCATCACTCCCAGGTCCACTCTTGCCCCAGTGTGATAGGACCTGATAAGCTCCTATCTATGGGTCAAATAGAACTAAACTGCGTACTTATGCTCAATTGTATTGTTTGAAGTGGAACTGTTTATCTGTATAAAAATGGATTTAGCATTCAATAAACTACAATGGTTGATATGCCATAAAACCAAACCAAACCATAGTTTACTTCCACTCCAATTCAGAGTGGATCTGAAAGTATTGGCAATGAGGGGATACTACAAACTCCTCAGTTCTCCAGAACTGGAACCTCACCACCAGATGCAGTTTAGTGTCATATGAGGACATGCCTTTTTTTTTTTTTGTTAATTTTTATTTTAGGTGGTCTTACTCCTTTGCAGGGAATACAGTCAACATATTCTAAACTATGCTGACATATCTATAGATTAACTAACAGGTACTTGTTGAAAATGAGGAAAAAATTATTTCAATTGATGATGTCTTACTATTTTCTTTGATTTCTTTTTGAGATAGCTGTTAAGTCATTTTAGAAGAATCTATATCTTATCAAAATAATCTTGTTACACAAAGCAATCACCATATTCTTTCAGTAATAAGAAAATGGTTTCAAGTGATATCCACAATATATCCAGCTACTAAGCAGATTTTTGGTTATCATATAAAATTTATTTTTCATGCTCATTATATTTTTTTTCTTAACTTTTGAAATGCAGGTTAAAATTTTATCTCTGAATATGATTAAGCTTCTGTATATTTTATATTGTCAGTAAAATTACCATTCGTTTCCAATAAAACAAATTTATTAAGTCTTTTCTCTGGTAATCAGTTGGAAAGGATTTGAAATGTTTCCAATGGATGCATTTAAGTTAGTTACAAATGAGGTTTTTGGATCATTTTCCACCACACCCTTAAAATCTTCATCATTGTTTCATATTTTTGGCCAACCTCATTCTTTGTTTTCTCAAATCAAATTTACTCTTGGAAATCTTCTAAGGCGAAATTTGCCCAGTCAGTTGGGGCTGTAGAATACACTGACTGCGTCTCTGCAGAGAGGGTAAACTCCCCTTCCCCATCAGTGTCCTGGATATGACACTATACAATCTGATAGTGAGGTTTCAGTAATGCTGGAGCAATCCTTCATTGCCATCTCTCCCAGGTCCACTGTGGCCCAGTGTGGTAGGATCTGTTTGGGTCCTATCTAAGGGTCAACTAGAATGTACTTATGCTAAACTGAATTGCTTGAAATAGAACTGTTTTGACATTTAAACTAGGCACTTAGGCTAAACTGAATTTTTTAAAATGGAACTGTTTGTATAAAAATGGATTTGGTTTTAAATAATTGACAAAGGTTGATATGCAATAAAACCCAAATAAACCAAATCAAGGCAAACTCAAGCAGCATTTTCCCAAATGCAAACTTGATATTTCTCACAACTTCATTTCAAACATGACTCTATTTAGATATATGCATATATCATCATTATCATCATCAAGTCAAGCTGATTGCTTGAATTCCCTTGACTCTCTCTTGGCAGGTCCTCTAGACAATATCCAGTGTCTGCACAGGGTTGATGAATATAAGTCTTTGCTGCTCAGCTAATGTTAGTGTACTTTTGTGTGGTAGTGTACAGGAGAACTTTCCTTATGAGTTTGTCCCTGCTTCTCCTGCTGCATCCAGCATGTCTTGCTCATTTCACTTGGATAATTTGTAATACGGGTGGCAAATGGCCAGACATACTGATGTTGTGTTGACTGCTGCTTTCAAGATCTATTCAAAACAGCATGCCGCATCCTTGTGTAGCTCTAATGTTGCTTTTCTTTGAACAGTTTTCAGAAGTCCATGTGATGTACCCATATGATATTACTGACATAGTTACAGTTAAGAGAAATTTCCATCTTATTTTATGAAAGGGATTAGATTTCTGTATGATTTTTAATCTTTCAATAGCAGTCCATGCCTTTCCTATGTATATGTTGATATTGCTTTCTGTAGATGAGATATTGTGACCAAGGTAGGGGAAATGAGCTACTAAGTTTAAAGGCTTGTCATTTACTCTGGAGATGACACCCTTTTTGTTTAGAACACATGAATTCTACTTTATCTGAGTTTAGCTAGAGGCCAGTGATTCTTGCTGCCTGTTTCAAGCACATGAAGCTGACATTTGCCTTGCACATGTGTATTTGTAAGAAGCACTTGATCATCTGTTTATTCAAGATGTTGTCAGCTTCTTGTCTTCTTTAGTGTGACCTCATTTCCTTACATTTGATCTGTTGATGGTTATGTTACTGGTGGATTATAGATAGATATGTTGCTAATGTATTTCTTTGCGAGAGTCTGTCAAAGAAATCTGTCACCATTTGGTAAGCAAACCATTGCTTTCATGTTTTTGGAGAGCATCATTATAGTTTCTTATGGAAGACCATATACTAGAAGTATTTGCTTCATCTTTCTGTTGCATACGGAATCAAAAGCCTGGGAGAAATCTCTGAACAATAGTATTGCCTTGAGATTTTTTTGTACCTACTCATTCATGGATTTGATGAATTGTCAGAATCTGTGAGTTTGTGGATGAATTTCTTTAAGAGCTGTTCTGATTTTTTAAAGAATTTTCTCATCTTCAGTTTGAATACAACTGAGAGGCAGAGCATTTCAACCTAAGTAAGCAGTAAGAGGAATGTCTCTGTAGTACTTAAAGATTCTGAAGTCACCTTTCATCCATTTCTCAATGGTGTTTTGTTTATATGGAGCATTGCATAATTGAAGTATGTTATCAAATTTCCTTGTCTTTCATGCTTCAGTAGATATTTTCTTAAGGCCTTCAGCTTTTCTACTTTCTTTCTTTCCAGAACTACTTCAAGTTCTTCTTGAAACAGTCCTAGTTGGAATGTCTAGTTGGCCATTGATAATTTCTACAATGAGATTATCAATGATTTTAGTAGGTTTTCAAAACAGGTTCTTGAAATGTTCTCTTCATTTCTGAAGTCTTTCATCTTGACTGGCAGCTTCAAGTTTTGCTTTCAAGGTGCTTCTTCTTCAGCTAACTTCCTGAACTGTCTGTCATGCTAATTGTAATTGTTTATCATCAACTGATTTTCTTATTTTACTTACCTGATCTTGGATGTAGTCTACATCCAAGATCAAATAAGTAAAATTTTTAACTTGAGTTCAGGCATATGTAAGATATGAAAATCATGAGTAAGTTTGTTTTTAAGAAAACGTATCAAAAATACAAGAATTAAATGAAAATATTGATTAATCAGCAGTTAATATATCATGTAAAGATATTATCTTAAAAATGTCAAAATTTCAAGTTTAAGATAAAACCAGTAATTTTATATTGAACAATTTTTACCATGATTTTAGCTGTTATAAAATATCAATGAGAATCTTAACTTCTAACCATGTTGGCCTACTCACTCATTTGTTCACTGAAAATCTGTAGGTAGGAAGAGTTGATTGAATTAGACTCATATTTTTAAAAATGAAAGACTATAATTCTTTATTTTCTAATGATATATGAACAGTTTTCCTCTCATATATAATCATTAGTGAGTATGTGTGTACATCTGTTATTGGAAAACTATTTGTCTGGATATGATATTTACAAGCAATATATTATATGTATCTATACTGGTATATATATATGTATGTGTGTGTGTGTATGTATATATATATATATATATATATATATATATATAAAAAGTTTCTGATGGTATTTGGTAAACTTGGGTTGGAATGAAAAAAATAAGTATTTCTCTCTCTCTCTCTCTCTCTCTCATTATATATATATATGTATAGAGAGAGAGAGAGAGAGAGTGTGAGATATCGGGAATCAGCCACGAAAGAGAGGATAAGAGATATTTACACTAAGATTAAAATAGATATCTGGGCATATTGATAAGCAGATAGACTTCGATATCAACAAATTCATATATACATTGACATGTATCCCATTTTCACACACACACACACACATATATATAGTACTTGTTACTGATTTTTTATATTTGTTAGAAAGCATAGAATGTACTATATTATGACAATAAAATAGTTTAATGTGTACTTATATATACTAACACATATATCCTGCTAATCTTTTTATATTATAAAAACTTAACATGATTAGATCACAGGAAACTGTAAAGATGAACTTTAACAAATATCTATACAAACTATAAAAGAGATGCTGTTAGCAAAAGCATTAACAGTGAATATAAAAGAAGAATTGTTGGAAAAAAGCAAAAAGTAAAATCAACTACAATGGGAACTTTAAATTGCATCCACTATCCATGGGCAACAAGCACCAAGCATGAATGAACATAAAATAATCTTATTGTGACATTATAATTTTAGGTAGAATGATATAGCAGATGTCTTGGGACAAGGTAATTGTGCTTTTTAAAATAAATTTTACTTATTTTTGTGATGAAGAAGAAAGTGGTAAAGTAAAAAGTGAATTTTGTGATATGGAAGTGAGTAGAATAGACTTTAATATTGGTAATCTTAGGAATTCTTCAAGATCATCTTTGATTTGCTGTTCTTGTAAAATAAAAGGCAGACATTCCCCAGCTCCCCACAAAATTGTACCATTGTAAAATCTGAGAAGAAAGAATGACGCTTCTTTTTTGTATCACCTCAGCAATACTCACCTTGAAGAAAATTTGTTTTTATATCAAATAATATCATTGTTTCTTTTTATGCTAACAGAATATTTCTGACTTTGTCATAATATCTTATAGTACATATAACTAAATGACAAGAGTGTGTGTGTGTGTGTGTGTGTGTGTACCTACATATGTATATATGTAAGTATGAATAAGATATATTGAAATTTATTTGATTGATTGATTTTAATGGCATTTCAATCTGTCTAATATTATTTTATGCCCAGAGGTTAGGGAATCATGTTCATTTTATGTTCATGTATAGATTTTTGTTGTGCAGTTTCTAAAGATTTTTTTGTCCTCATATGCTCCCATCAAATATGAATAATTTTTAAACATCTATTTGACCCATAGCTAGGAGTCTAACAAGTACTACCATTCCAGGTTTGAGTGGACCTAGGAGTAATGGCATTGAAGGGGTACTCTACTCTTCCCAGATCTCCAGAATTGTATCCTCACCATCAGATGTGGTTTAGTGTCATACCCAGGGTACCCCTTTTTGGTGGGGTCTTATCTCTATGCAGGGGATACAAACAACCTATTTTAAGCACATAAAATTAGAGAGGGAATGTGATCTTACTATAGTGATGACAATTTGTGAACATTAAGATAATTTATATATACAAGATTGTATCAGTATTTTTTATGTGAATTTTTTGTTGTGCAATGATTGGTATATTAAAAAAGTACTGGATTAAGTTGAAGGAAATAGATTTGACTGGGAAAAAAGTTTTTGATTATGAGGCTACAAACTTATTGACTTGACCACATCTGCTGCTTTAACTATATTTCTGAATCACTGATCTGAGTATAACTTGTTAAGTGGTGGTAGTGGAAGTATATGATATATACCTATATATAGCCATAAAATATTATATATCATATAAAAGAAAAACCTTAAAAATTACTCCTTTTTTTTTTTTTTTTTTTTTTTTTTTTTTTTTTTTTTTTGTTATATATTCTAAAAAGTTAGATCTGGATCTTCAATCAAACAAATAATCTGAAGATGCTGATCTAACTTTTTAAAAGATATAGGGTCTGCTGAAATAAATATTATTACAAAAAAAAAAAGAGAAATTTTCAAAGGTTTTCCTATTACATGGCATTATTTGTTCTGTACTTCAATTGATTATTATTTTACATTGAGTTCTCTTTTGGATCTTGAATTATTTGGATATTGTAGAAAAAGAAATTGAAAATAGAATCGTTCCCACCATTGGCTGACTTGGCGTTGGATAATATAAGGATATATATATATATATATATATATATATATATATATATAATCTATGTAAACTCTGTAATTAAAATCTTCCCAAAAAGTTAGTTATATGATTAGAAAGTTAGTTAATTTGATAATTACCTTACTGGATTTAAGAAAAATATAACCTACTTTTTTGTTAAAATATAATAAAAAGTAGATTTTTTACAGTGGTAGAGTTAAATATCAAGTAGATGTTATATAAGTAATTTTGGCAAAAGATTGATTGATTTTAATGACATATCAACCCGTCTGGGATTATTTTATGCCTAGAAGTTAAGGAATCACTTGGAATATTCATATTTACATTTTTGTGTAGTTGTTGTGATTTTTTGGCACATAGACTTACTGAATCTGAATAATTTATGAACAGTTCTATTTGATCCATAGCTAGGATCCTAACAAGCACTATTATTCTGGATCTCAGTGGATCTGGAAGTAATGACATTGAAGGGGTACTCAATACTCCCCAGATTTAGAGCCTCAATATCAGATCCAATTCATTGTTATACTTAGGGCACCCTTTTTTGGGTGGGGTTTTTACTCATCTGTGAGGAATACAGTCAGCATATTCTAAGGCCTGTCAATAGAGTGATATGGTTACAGAATAATATTTTGATAGAATACAAGTCAGACTTAGTTTATTGGAATTGTTTTAAAAAATTGTGTTTAATTCAATAGCTTTATAAAAATCAAAATAATGAAAGATGTATGCAATATTATTGGTAATGAATGGTGTACACCTGATGATTACCACATATAGAAATGTCTATCTATATGTCTGTATTTACCTGATTGTATATTTAGGATAAGACTTACAGTTAAAAATTAAGAAAAGTCACATGAAAATGTCAATTTTAATTTGATGAAATAAGTTGTATTACAAGTTGGAAAGGCATTCATTTTATTTAATTCATATTTATTTATTATGCTAAAGTTTAATACTTTTATTTTTCTACTTTTGAGAAAGGCATTCACTGATTTATAAATGTTAGAACTTTTTCCAGGTTTATCAATTTTCACCTTTTAAAACTCTCATTTGGTAATCAAAACTCTAGTATTTTTGTATTTACCACTTAGTTTATAGTTTCTATAATTTATATATTCTTGTAAAGATATTTCATTTAGTAAATTGTATCTGATCATTTGGTTATGGTATCATCCTCAAAGTGAAATATTAGGCTCCAGTTGTGGAGATCGGGAAAGTTTGATGCACTTCATCATTACCATTATTCCCAAGTCCACTCCCTATCCAAAAGATAGTACTTTTTAGAGTCCCATCTAGGGATCAAATTTATTTAAAATATTCAATAGGACAGTACCAAAAAAAAAAAACTCTCTAAAAAACATGTACCCCCCAAAATATATCAGCAAATAATGAATGTGATTTCCAAACTTGTTGGCATTAAATAACCACTGATGACTTGACAGATCGTTAGAATAAGTCAATGAAAATGTCAGATGGGAACATGTGGTCAAATTGTACTGAAAGCTCTGGTGAGTTCTTGGTCATTGAAATTAAGCAGCAATAAGTCAGCTCAGGACTTAGATGGGTGACCACTTAAGAACAACAGGTACTTTCAGCAACCTGAGGCCTGTGTACCAGACGAAGCAAAGCTTAGTAAATAATAATAAGGTATTACATTGGGTTTTGATAGGATGTGATTTTTCAATGGTTTGCATAAGACACCAATTTTTTTGATGGAGAGATGTGTGATTTCATAGAATTAAATACTAATACAGATAAATATGTGTTCTATAAAGAACTGAAGTATAAGGCTCTTTTGTATTTTGACTGAATTGTTCAGACTGTTGATAGAGAAAACTGATTTTTATTAAGGCAAGTGACAAAAGAATTGAATGTGTTACTATTCTTTCCAAGACTAAATGTCAAGAATCTAAGATGAGTGGACTTGGGGGGCGAGTGAAATCAAATAATATAAAACATGGGATGGAGACTGATTTGTCTGCAATTATTGAAGAAAGGGTTCGGCTGAGAAGTAAAGAGAAAAAGACTGCAGTTTGTTCAGTGATTTTGACAAATAGCTTTGAAATGGAATCAATGTGAGATTAGAGTGATTTCATATTCTCTGTAATTACAATTTTCTCATCTTAAAGTCAATAATAGTCTCATATATGTGGAGATGTGAATTTTACATTGTTGTATAGATACAAAATTATTATATATTAAAAATGTATGTGCATAAATATATGTAGTACATTATGTAAATACTAATTTACGCATGTTTGTACATACTTGCGTATGGCTGTATGAATGTTGTTTAATTTTTATATACATAAATATCTAAACAAAATGAGTTCATAGATGTTGGTAAATAATGTACATATTTAAATATACACCTATTTAATTAATTGACAAAAAAGAAAAACTCAAATAAGTACACTGACATCAAGTTTCATATTCTTTCTGAATACATAGATAGAAACTGAAATATGTTTAAAATGCAAATATATATATATATATATTTGGGAAGTGCCCATGGTGTAATGGTTATCATCGTAGGAAATGGACACGGCGACACGAGTTCAAATCCTGGACGAGACTGATTGCATTTCACATAGCACTAATACCCTTGGGAAAGGTATGAATCCAATTATTCTCCCTCCAGCTATGGGTAAATAGTAGGGCAGACTAGGTTCTTCAGCTTTGGCAAGGCAACTAGTCTAGGAGAAGGAAAAACTCTGAATTCAAACCTGTTAAACTCCGCTTAAAAATTGACCTTGTGTCATATCCTGCCCGAGCAGAGGGGTTGGGTAAATATGATATATTTGCATACACAAGTTCATGGGTATGCTTATGATAATTGATATGTATTAACCTCGAAGTGTTTCTTGAGGTTTATTTATATATGTGTATATACAAAATTGTATGAAGTAAACAAGTTATATGCATACATATAGAAAAGCATACTCCCACATTAATAATTCCATTTAACACATGTATTCAATTATCTAAAAGAAATGTGATAAGGTTATGTATTATGAGGATAGTTATTTATCCAGTCCAGTCTCTGATTGATCCAAGTTTTGAATAAATGTTGTGTAAAGAAAGCTATAATTTCTAAGAACTATTCAAGTATGCAAAAGGAAAGACTTTATATATTGTGTTTACAGTAGTAAAATAATCTAATTTATTCAAGGCAATGAGAATGTAGCCATATAGTATTATTTCACAAGATGTTCAAGAAATACTCCTGAACATTGAGTAATGTTAAAAGTAACTAGGCAACTAGACTACACTGCTCTATTGGTGTGGCTTAGAATATGCTGACTGTATCCCTTGTAGAGGGGTAAGACATCGTCCAAACACATACACACAAAAGTGTCTTAGAATATGCTAACTATATCCTTTGCAGAGGGGTAAAGGGTGACCTGAGAATGACACTAAACTGCATCTGACAGATTTCACTTTTGGTGAGTGTGGGGTACCCTTTCATTGTTATTACTTCCAGTTCCACCCTGACCTGAAGTGATTGTATATGTTAGGGTCCTAACTATGTTTAAAAATTGTTTCTATTCAATAGAAATATTTGATACCATGTATCTGTAAATTGTTTATATTAAAAATTGTTCCTTGAAGTCATAAGTGTTTACTAAGGATTATTTTTAATTTGTTGAAACCATATAACTATGTGCAAACAAATGATTATTATTGAATAGAAATAAAAACTATTTTAAAACATAATTATTTGTATTAGATAGAACAGATGACATCATTTAACTATACAAAAAAAAACTGTTTAACAACTACACAAAAAAATTTAAATATAAATATACAAGGAAGGCAGTTCTCAACCTCTTAACATAAAATAACCCTGGATGGGTTGACAGGCCGTTAAAATCACTCAGTCCAAACTAGACTAAAAAAGAAGCTTACTATTTACAGAAAGAAATTGAAAACTTCTCTTTATATAATACAAAACAGTAAATTATAATAGATGAAAAATTCTAATTTCATCTATTATGATTTACTATTTTGTATTATATAATCATATGAAGAGAAGCTTTCATTGATAAAGTTTGAGAAATAATTGGACATGATAAACTATTACCAAGTAAAAATAAACTTAAAAGTTATACTGGATGATATAATATATATAGACATTCATTTATAGCAATTATGATTATCATAATCTGTAATATCTTGCTAAAAATATTTAAGGCTGAGAAGCCATGTTACAAAAACTATGTTTGGCTATTATTTACAATAAATATCTAAAGAATCCATACAGAAAAATAATCAGTGTCTATTCATATATGTGTGTATGTATGTATATATATATATATAGGAAACGTTGTAAATAAATCCAACAGTATGAAAATGTACCCATAAAAAAATAGCACTATGTGTTCAGAGGATGATTTTATTTATTGAATCATTTGCCAATATTAAATGTGTCAGTTTTTAGACCTTCATCAGGCTATGTGAGTTATCAAATGAGACAAAAAAAAAGATGAGAAAGTTTTTAAATATTCTATTTCCCTTGGTAACATTCTGTTTAAAATTCCAAAATCTAAAGTCATATACCAAGTCTAATATGGACTAAATAATATAAATATCTACCTATCATATGCATTCCATTACATATCCATCTATTTTTTTATGAGTTTTAGCCTTCTTTCTGTCTGTTTAATCCAACTGTTTATTTATTTAAATATATATATATATATATATATATATATATAAATGATGAAGCCAAATCATTTTTGATAAGGGATTTTGTAACTTTTCTGCACCAATCTGACATAAAATGCTACCAATGGAAATAGAATATCAAAAATCATTCTTATCTTTTTCCATTTCATTTGAATACTCACACACCCTGATGAAGGTTTAAAGACCAAAGTGTTCAATATTAGCCAATGACTCAATTAATGAAACCATCCTCTGAAATCCTTGTTTTTTCATCTCTGTACATTTTCATTCATTCATTTATATATATATATATATATATATATATATATATATATATATATATGCATTACACTTTCATGTACTATTTTTTCCAGAATTTTCTGTCTTAATATATATATAATGTTAAACTGGATAATAAAACACTATAATTATTCAATAGAAAATATGCAATGTTCCAGTGACTCATGAGAAATAGAATTTTCAGCCATTTTAAATTTGAAAAATGAAAAGCTGTTATGTCTGAAATTATTTTAGCTTGCAGAATATTTCTAGTCTCTAGATAAAGGGATTATAATTTTGCTTGTATATTGTACTTCATCAAAAGCTTAAAAAAATGGCTTCATTAGTTGACAGTGTGTGCAAACTAGTATTATATATAATAATGCATCTTATATTTACCAAAAACAAATGATTACAGCAGATAATGACTGCTAATTATTTGAAAAAAAAAAAAAAAAAAGAAACATACATTAATGATCAATACTGAAAAACATTGCTTTACTTAGATTGCCAAAAATTGCTTGATTGAGGGTAGCCACATGATACTAAATTTGACTTATTGTCTGTAGACAGGAAAGCAATTCACTTGATATTTTGAGTTTTCTTGGATTTGATTGGCATATCTATTATTATTGATTTTGTTATTATTTATGATAAAAACTGATAAGGCTATTTAAGCTTATGTAAATTCTACCTTCTATGATCAGAAGCAAACTATCGGTAGTTTTTTTTCTTTTTAGGAAATTGGTTATGTTAGTTGCTTCCAAACAGTCAACTTGACCATTGTTTGCTTCAAATATAAAGTAAAAAGAGCAACAAATTTTACTGAATACTTTTTGAAAGAAAACGTGATATCTTTGCTCTATGAGAGAGTATTATCAAAAGTGAAATTTCCGCATTGCTATGGTCAAAATTTGACATGTCAGAGAAGTAGCCTATAATTAATGATTACCCTCGGGTATTATTCAATTGGTCATTTTTTTTTTTATTGTCTAGTTGCTGATTTAACCATATCTGTGTTTAACTTGTTAAATGATGGTAGTAGTAGTAATATTTAATATAGTCATATATATTATTAAACCATACACATGAGACAGAAAAAGAATATATTTAATATATTTTCTAGCAGGAAACATAGCATAATGGTTATAGGCGTTGGTTCCCTAAGCTTCTAAGGTGACAATCATTTGATGGTTGCAGGTTCAGTCCTGACTGCAGGTGAGCAACAATACAGGAATACTTAACACTTGTACCCGGTTATGGCTAACGGAATCAGAACAGGTAACCCCCGTGGATTCAATAAAAGACGTAGTTCAAAGTTTCATGAAGGTTTCCAAGTTCAACAAACACCTGAAGAAGGATGGAGGACATATTGGTTGAAACATAGTGGAAATAACTATAAAGATGAAGACAATAGTCTGAAAACCATTAATAATAAAATATTTTCAAGAATTAAGTTTTTTTTATTGGATATTAAAAAAAAAATAAAAATAAAAAGGTATCAGAAGGTTGAGGAAAACTTAAAAAGTTGTTAGTTTGGAAGAAATGATGTCGTTGAGAGACCAGGATTACTTTGAAGACCAGAAGGTCAATGAATGATGAAACTGTTATTGATATGATATTTGAGGTGTGACTATTATAAACAGAACCTTTTCTTTTTTATATCATACTTTGTAATTTACTTGCATTATGTATAATAAGGCTTCTACGAGAAAAAGAGCTCATTTTTTTTTTGTTTCTGATGTGACAGCTTTCTCTTAGTTGACTTTGGCTCTAGCCAATGCCAATAGATCTTGTCACTACATTGCAATACTGGAAAAGAGATAGAGATTTTGGTATTGATCTAATGCTGGTCTCCAGTAACAATGAGGATTGATTCACCACTTCTTCAACTGGTTAAGGGCAAATAAGCAAATATTTTTCTCTGATAAAGCATCAATAATTGAAAGTCCTGAAAATCATCAATGAGGCAGGGAAAATGATTAATTTTTTCTGATTTATGCAACCATCAATATTGGAGAATAAAGTTAAAGTTTCCCAAACATTTTATGTTATTAATCTGTCGCTCAAATAGCAAATAAATGAAAGTAGAGATTTGTTTTTAAAGAAAATAGGAGACAGCATGAGAAAATATTTTGGCTTGATTTAACTAAGTTTTTGGTAAAGATTTAGTGGATGAATGTCATTAAAAGTTTAATATTCAGTAGTGCACAGATAAAATTTCCACAGAACTCTGAAATATTTTTGATGCTACTGAGATATCCAACACCAATTTACTAATTGTACCAAGAACATTAAATACAAACTTAAAAACATGTTTGAGTTACAGTTGAAGGTGACATTGTATAAAAAATAGGTGAGTTATCAGTATAACTCTCATAAGTAAGTGTTCTGGGTATATTCAACACCATCTGATGATAAGATTCCAGTACAAGATACCTAGGGAGTTTGGAGTACTCTTTTATTATCATAACTCTCAGGTCCACACTGACTGATAGTGGTAGTACCTTTTAGGCTCCCATCTATGAGTTATATAGATCTATTTAAAAGAATTATTGATATTTGATGACATGTACGAAAAAAAAACAACCCTTAAAAGACAGCACAAATGTAAATTTTGACATACAACCAGGCATAAAATAACCTTAGACAGGTTAATGCCATTAAGATGAAGCAATCAATCTAGTAAGTTATTATGGCTAGTAGTGGCCACTTTTGAAGAATTGGGGAGTGTATTAGGACAATAGCATTTAATAAGTGAAGAAAATTTAAAATGAATGTATTTATAACACAAGAACTCATTTCACAAAACAAAGTACATAAGGAGAATGTTACATAAAGAAAATAACTAAAACAGACATATTAAAATTGTTAAGTGAATACATTCAATAAAAGATATTTAAAAGCTGTCACATGCCATGATGATGATATTAACTCGGCTATGGTTTTATTCACCATGATTGCAAGAGGGCATTTGTTTGTGCATGTTACTTCTGCCTAATTCAAGACATTTAAAGAGACTTCTAACTCCAATGTTAAGCTATGCAAAAGCCAGTTTCTCTCTAGGATTGAATACTGTTTTCATATCCTGTCAGTTTCTTCTCAACATTTTTTTTGTCTATTTTTGATAGGATGCAGTTGTCATGGAGGAGAGGAGCTTTTCTTCTCAATTCAGCCATTTTCCCATCAACAGAATGTAACCAGTTTGTCCCTCTTCTGTCACTGTTTTTATGGAAGATATTTAAATGACTTCATTTATTGTTTCCTTCTATTTGAGAGTTCCTAGCAAGAACTTACTTTGCTGTTTTTAGTTAGTAGCTACAATTCCATCTTTATTTTTCCCACACCTGACACATTTGCTTATTTCTTAGAATGCCTGTGCTATGGATTAAACTCCCTAATGAATGATTTTCTCTCAGCTACAACCTTGGACTTCCAGGGTTGATAAGTGTCTTACTCTCCGTTTTAGTTAGGATTTCTTTGTTTCATCCTTACCTATTATGTAATGTCTATGGGTCATCTAGCTTTGCTGAGGGCCATTTTTACTATTGAAAGAAAAAATTGAATATATAAGCGCCATAATAAATATAAAACAAACATTGTATATGTTAATCCTGTATCTTCATGACACAAAAATCTGTTGATTAAAACCCTCATTTAGCATGTAAAAAATGTTCATTTAAATGTTTACATAGAATACATCTTAATCACAATATGAGTCATGGTACAATTATTTTCTATGCTTTGAAGTAAACAACTTTCTTCACTCAATTAATTAACTTGCTGCCATGAACACTAAACATGCAATGAGTTAGGAATGTTAAAATGTCTACTACTTGTCACACAGACACCACAAATTTGCCTTGTTGCATGACAATAGGAAAATATATATATATATATATGTGTGTGTGTGTGTATATATATATATATATATATATATACTGAAATTTGCTGTATTATTTATAGGTATTGTATTTCATATTTAGAAATCAGTTAAAGAATCTATTCATAGAAAAATTACAGTAATCCTTCAAAAGGAGAAATTCTTAGTTATATCATTTGAAGAACTTCTTTGAACACACATACACTGAGTTAACTATCATTACTGAACACAGGTATAATAAGCTGTGTATTAATATATATGTATATGCACACACTCATTGTAGTATAACAGTATACAGTACTATCAGCTGGGGCAATTCCATACACCGGCTGCATCTCTACTGAGGGGTAGACCCCCCCATTCCCCCAATGAATATTCTGGATATAACACTAAACCATCTAATGATGGGGTTCTAGTTTTAGAGCTTTGAGTAATATGGAGTACCCTTCATTGCCATTACTCCCAGGTCCCCTCTGACCCGGAGTGGTAGTAGATGATAGGGTTCACTCTGTGGGTCAAATACAGCTGTTTGACCATTTACCTGTGTGCAAACAAATGACTGATGTTTAATTGAATTGTTAGTGATACGTAGCAATTCTTGGAACGATTTAACTGAGGGCAAATGAATTTATTCAAAAATGTTACTGACAAATTATGCATTTACAAATCATATGTACTTAATATATATATGTGTAAAGATGATTTGGCATTAAATAACCTACAAAGGTTGATATGCCATAAGACCCAATCAAACCAAACTTTAACAGTATATATATTAATACTTGATTTTTGTATAATTGTATGCCTAAACAAAGGAAATAAGTTGAGGTGTAAACTTAATCCATATTCTAAAAGTGTCAGATGAAAAGTCTTCTAAAATTTTAGACGTTTATAACCCAATAGTTTAAAAGCTGGAAGGTAAATGCATAATATGATAAGTAATGTAATTAAATAATCTTGTAATTAAGATCTAAAATGCATATACAAATATATATATATATATATATATATGCGCACACTTAGATACAAGTATAACATGCAGTGTGTGTGTGTGTGTGTGTGTGTGTATATCTATATATATATATATATATATAACCTTATCAGAAATAAAGTAGCTGATCCTATTTTGAAATCAAAGAAAAGATTAGTTTCAACAAATTTAATTATCGTGATAGCTGTATTGTCAGGTTTCTCAAGCAAATGAAAGAAAAAACTAAAGGGAAATCTTGTTTGGAGTTTTAATGAGCATTTTCTATGTGTAATTGACAGAAATTTAACTCTTTCACAAATTTCCCAGACAAAAATGAATTTTCCTTTTGTAAATTTAGCTAAATTGACCTCTGCAGCTTGACAAATATCATTGATAAATGTGTGCTGATGTCAGTCAACTCACTGACTTCCTATCTGTAATCATTTAGCTTCCATATTTTCAGCCATTTGCTCTTTATTTCCACTGGTTCGCACCAAATGAAAGCGTCATTCTTATTATCATGAGAATGTTGGATTGGGTGAATATGATTTACCTAATATCATTGAATAGTTATTTAATATTGTTGGGGATGTGGGCAAAGTTGGATAAAATGTAATGAATACTAATGTTATTTTTTGTTGTTCACTTTCTTGTTTCTGATAGTTTGGCTTTACTAAGCTGTTTATCTTTCTCAAAGAATTAATGGGCATGTTTATTGCATGACAATTTAGATTTCCTTTAGATTCCATTAATATGGATTGATTTTAATGGCATGTCAAACCATCTATGGTTATTTTATGCTTAGAAGTTAGGGATTTGTGTTCATTGTACATTCATATTTACATTTTTTTTGTAGTTATTTTTCGAGAGTTTATTTTTGCATCCAGTCTGATTAAATATGAATGATTTTTAAAAGAGTCCATTTGATCCATATATGGGAGCCTTACAGGTACAGCCACTCATGCTCAGAGTGGATCTGGGAGTAATGGCAATGAAAAGTAATCCACATTTTCCAGGTATCTAACACTGGAGCTTTACCATCAGATGCAGTTTGTCCTTTGCAGGATACTTCTTTGAGGGCAGTTTTACCTCCTTTGCTAGGGATCGATCTACATAGTCAAAAACCTGCTGACAGGGTGTCCCTTTTAAGATTCGTGACAGGATAATTCAATCGACAATTATTTTGAGGAATTTTATCCTATTAATAAAGAATATAAAGAAATTGAAAGAATAAAATCCATTGGCATTTGTGAATTAGGAAAATGTTTTATTTGTTTTCCTTGAAATAAAGATTCCGGGAATTCTGTTTTGAAAAAATAATTGACATAACTAATAATAACAACAAAGCGTGATGAAAGATTTTCTAAAAAACTGAAAAAGTAATTTCTGAAAATAAAGTCATGCTATAAAATCTTCTTGCATTGAAAAAAATGTTCCTGATTTTAGAATTATCAAGACTGATTTAAAGGAGTAGAACAGTTAGAAATTCACTCAATCTTAAGCTATGCTTGTATTGAGATAATTTGGGATTGTTCTTAGTTGATACTCATTAAAGACTCCTGAAGGCAGATATTAAATACAAGTCAATTCCTACAAATAGAATTTATAGGATGTGCACCTTGCATAAGTTATCATTGTATAAGATATAGTCAGCAATCTGAGTTCAAATGTTTGAGGAGGCTGCTAGCATTTCTCTTCACACGAATGTCCTTGAGAAATATATGAATCTATCTATTCTCCTCACAGCTTGCTAAAAATCATCAAAGATAACAGAATTTTTTAAAAGGTATCATTATTTGTTGAGGCAATCAGTAATCTTTTTGTTGGACAGACTGGGTTCTTTAGCCTTGGTTAGATAGCCAGGTTAGGAGAGGGAAAACTCTAAATTCAAATCAGCTTTACTCTGCTTGGGTTAAGGTTAGATATTGACCTTGTGTTATATGCAGCCGATGGTGGAGAGCTTTGATGAAACTTATAATTGTTTAAAAAAATAACTAAATTGCATAAATAATGGAACATTGACAAACTTTTTACAAAGATGAAAGAAAGGAAAAACTTGGTAAAAACCATCAATCTAAGATCACAGAACTGTTCAAAAGGTATCATAATTTGATGAGGCAATTAATCATCTTTTAATTTGATGTCATATTTAAATGTTGATTTGATTTTCTTTTCAAATTTTAATTACAAGATTCTTTAATTACATTTCTTAGCACATTATGTATTAACCTTCCAGCCTTTTGGTCCAGTTGGCAATACACCAACTGCTTCTTTGCAGAGGGGTAAGCTCCTCCCACCAACAAGTGTCCTAGATATGTCACTAAAAAATCTGATGGTAAGTTTCCAGTAATGCTGGAGCTTTGGGGAATTCTGAGTACTCCTTTGTGGCCATTACTCTCAGGTCCACTCAGGCTAGGAGTGGTAGCACCTGATAGGGTCCTATTTATAGGTCAAATAGAACTGTGTATTGATGCTAAATAGAATTGGTTGAAAAAGAACTGTTTTTGTATGCTAAACTGAATTGTTTATTATAGAACTGTTTTTTAACATTGAAACTGTGTACTTATGCTCAATTGAATTGTTTGAAATAAAACTATTTCGACATTTAACTGTGTGTAAACAAAAAATCATACTAAACTGAACTGCTTGAAACTTTTATCAAAATGACTTAATTCGGCATTAAATGATCTGAAAAGGGTTAATATGCCATAAAACAAATCTACCAACCAACTTTCCAGGCTTCACGCTAAAACTTTCAGAAGACTTTTTCATCTGACAATTTCAGAAGTCTACACCTGGAGTTATCTCCCTTGATTAAGCATACAACAATACAGAAATCAATGAATATCAAGTTAAGTCTGAAAGTAGACTTCACTGTTTTTAAGTTGCAAATTGAACTGTAAATAGTATTATTTGCTTAGTTAGAACATTTAATGGTATGGACTTACATAAATCTTATTACAATGTCCTACGTGTGCGGTATTACTGTCATGTATAGACAAAAACAAATCCTTATTATATAGACTTTTTAGAGGCAGACAAGCTCCAGATCTTCTCATCACTGAAGATGGAATCTTTGACTATAAAATAACATATCTTTGCTGGGTTAAAAAGTTCCTGTTTTTCTGTCTTTGAATTGAACTACATCAGGTTCATTCATGACTTCAATTAGTACATTCTCTCATTTAGTTTAGCTTATTATAAAAAAAAAAGATTTCTAAAATAATTTTTGAGCTCAATGAATTTTTTATAAGAAAATCTTATTTCAAATATCATCTCTAATGTTAAGAACAATAAGACACTAAATAGTTAATAACTAATAGTTAGGATGCAGCCTAAAAGAACTACTTGGAGTGATTGTTGATAGGGATAGATGGCAAGAAAAATCAGGGAACTCCATGTTGCAGTTTGGACTTAATGATGATTCACATTCCACTAGAATGAATTCGTTTTAGTTTAGTTTCTTCAATAGCACATCAACCTTTATATGTTATTTAATGCCAAAGCCATCCACATAGAAGAACAGGAGGTGTATTAATTAACCCGTAGCTGAGAGAATAAGGGGGGTTATATTTTTCCCTAGGGTATTAGTCCAAAAGTGAATGTAATTGCAAGACTGGAGTTGGAACTCGCTTGACTACTATGCCACAGTCAGCATGTTAACCACTACACCATAGAGATTACTCCTGAAAGAGTTTTGACAATAAGGAAGCAAACGACATTATTAAAATTTAATTCTATTTTAAGTCCCTTGGTCCAGACTTTCACCTGCTTAAGCCCTAAGCTATATGAAATTTCAGGCCCTTCTCTAATTTTTTTTATATTGATATTGATAATAAAGAAAATATCTATATACAATTTAATGGATTAGTGTTAGAAAAAAAAACAAGTAATGATACTTAGTCAAAAGTTTTCATTATTTTGGTAACATGTAGTAAAATTTGGCAGCTCTGGATCCTTTTGTCTTGGTCATGAAGGTAACAAATGATACAGGATTGTGAGATGTCAAGCTCACCTGATACTCTTTGAGTGCTACTTGCCAGATTTACCCTGTGGATGGGAGCATGACCTTGAAATCTATCTCTGATCATTGAGGTTCTTACAACTTGAGCAAAATTTCTTTAATATTTGGTATGAAGTCACTTCAGTGAATGATGTGGACCTATTCAAGGAGTCGTAGGTATTGATAAGTGTCCCCTGACTCAGAGCCATCTGTGGGTAGCAAGGATGATGGCTCTGTACATGTTGACTTTTATGTCCTTCTTCCAGTGTCTGTTGTGCCATACATGTTTATATAGTCTACCAAATGCACTGCTCTCCTGTGCCAGCCTGTTTTTGACTCTGTTATCTATCATATCATCTGAGATGGTGGTGCTCTCCAGGTAGGTGAACCAATGGACTGCCTTCAACTCAGTCACACCAATGGTAATGTGGGGTGGGCAGTATTCTTCCTGACACCTTGTAAAGTACTTCTGACTTCTTGCCAAAAGAGCTGGGCAGCCTCTGTGGAACTGAAAGTTATACACTGCAAAGCTCTTTCTGCATGAACAACAAAGATAGTATCAATGGAAAAGCAGAGGTTTGGATCAGTTGCTCCAGGATCATTGTATGAGTCTATTATTTTTGGAGATTAGTTAGGTATGTCATGATAATCTCTCAATGTCTGTGTTTTATTCTCATCTAAAGAAGCTACCCTAATAGATGAGCAGCATTAGTTCCTCAATTGAACTATTTGATCCTGGCCATTGTCTTGTGGAATTTTCCACCCAGCACCTGGTCCGGCATGCTGTTGACTTGTTGTTGGGTTTGTCTGCCTTTACCTCTACCGCACTGCTTCCCATTGTGTCTGTAGGATATCTAAAAAAAAAAAAAAGAAACACGACTAGCAAAGGCATGGACAACTATCGATAGGCTATTGGTCATATGGAAGTCAGACGTGACCGATAAAATGAAACAGTTTTCTTCCAAGCAGTGGTTGTGTAGATACCGCTATATGGTTGCACCACATGGATGAACGTTTGTTGAAAAAGCTTCATGGCACTTACACAAAAATGCTGTGAGCCATATTGAACAAGACTTGGAGGCAACACCCTACAAAACAGTAGCTGTACGGCCACCTACCACCCATCCTGAAAACTCTCCAAATTAGATGGACTAGACATGCAGTACACTGCTGGAGAAGTAAGGACGAACTCATAAGCAATGTACTCTTATGGACCCCTGCACATGTATAAGCAAATGCTGGATGACCAGTTAGAACCTATATGTAACTTCTGTGCTGATACAGGATGTAGCCTGGAAGACCTCCCAGAAGCGATGGATGATTGAGATAGGTGGCAATAGAGGGTCAGGGAGATCCGAGCTAGCAGCATGACATGACGATGAGGATGATGGGTTATATGATCATAATAGATTGTATTTACATTTGATCTTGTATTGAGTCTGAAAATCAAAATCATTGAATTTCTTAGATGTATTGTTAGAAAAACTTTATTTTAAGAGAGCTAAAATAAATAAGAATGAGATAATCATCAATTTCCATGACAACCAATTAAAAAAATAATTCCTTCATCCTAAAAATGACATGGCAATTTTAGCTCCAGTAAATTACTTTCATAAACTGAAATCTTTTTAGCTAACCTGTTCTTTAACAAGTTTAGTAAAAGAATATTTTGAATTTATATAAGAAAAAATAAACTTCTTGTTGAATAAAATAGATAAGATTAAAGGAATAGAAATTATGATAATTTTCTGAATTGCTAGATATTTAAACTGAAATGCTTCTGCTGACACGCAATATTTATTCAGAAGGATATCCAACAACTGCTATGAACATAAACTATTTTCAATATATCCTGCTATAGCAGCTACTAAAACAGGGAATAGACAAATATTCCCATAAGGAAATAGAAGTGGAATGGATAGTGGCTTTAATAGGAATTTAATTGCTCTCAGAGTAAATGTTCAAGAAAATATTCTTAAAATAAATGCATTTTGTAGATATTGATAGCATTAATACTGATTAAATAATGAATACATGATTATTGTTATGAACAGAGGGACAGAAGAGAACCACATCGAAGTGGATAATTGTACAGTAACCGAGGGTCTAAATTGTAAAGAGTCCCAAGTTACTAAAGCCTCATTTTTGAAATGGCGTCCAATGCATCAATGCATTATAACTA